>JAHHFK020003224.1:0-271977 GCA_024533555.2 Aedes koreicus | reverse complement strand
ATATAATTATACGCTACTTCTTTATTTTTGCGTCTTGGACGTTTGAAATTGACGTGATATTAACACAATTCAGTACCACCGGTCAGTTTCTCAATTCAGAATAAACAAATGGTCACCGCCATGTTGTGTATGTGCACGTTCGGGAGTGAAGCATGAAGAATTGTGAAATACATTTTCAAACCGTACGAAAAATAATGTGTGTGGCTGTGAGAATCGCGCTGGGTGTAAGTGAATCACACACGAATAAACCGAAACCGGCATGATTTAAATTGTGCCCGTTGACAATTGTGAACTCGTTTCCAAATCTCAAACCCGAAAATAAGTCATCTAATTGCTGAACCCAAGTGAAATCAGCATGAAAACTTTTTGAAAAGGCCAATAAATAGACGATTTTTGAAATCAACAACACGTTCCATTTTTTTTTACCAATAAAAGAAATCAAAGATCTATTTTATTTCTAACCTCAAAAAATCTGAACCGAAGATTACAACTTATTTTAAATTTACAGCTCATCAACGCGAGTAGATTTACAGCTAACGTTTTTCAATGCTGTAAGTTTAATATCACGTTTAAATTTCTATTGCATATAATAGAGGTAAATGTGTTACATTCAAGCATTCATAGTTTTACAGGTTTTGTTCGAACTGTGTGTAGTACGTTGGCGTATTGTCATTTTTATAATTCGTTTAATACTTGTTTATGCTGAAAGGTCATTCCAGAGATGCGTGTGTACAATACAACGCCCACCGTCTGGCAGTGTTTTTATGGAAGAAAAATGTTTGCAGCTTAACGAACTGTTGTCTGCTACTACAAACATTTTTAGCCCGGGAGTTGGAAGGTGATAGCTCTGTTGGGATCCAGTGATCCATTTCAGAATACCTGGTTTCTCACGTCCATTTCGAGCTCACTTTGATTTACAACAAGCTCCGCATAAGTACAAACATTATATGAATATTGGTAATGTGCACATACTTCCATCATTAAAGCATCATAAGTCCTGAGGATGTCACGTTTTTAGTAGTATCGTGCAAATTTGGTTATAATCCCATAGATCTCACCGAAAGTTTATGTTCAGTTCAGCGCTCCGTTATCCGACAAATATTTTCAACTCATCCCTTTCGAAACGAACAGCACGAATACAATTGGTAGTAAACAATCGCACACAAATGCACTACAATGAAAATCACTGGTCAAAAACCACTTCGAAAAGAAATTTAACTTGAAAAATCACAATGACTGTGCAACGGAAGAAAAACTGTGACAGCTCTCGAAAACTCAACTGTCCGCGGCAGCGCCTGCTGCGATCTCCTGGTTAAAACGTCAATCTCGAAATGTGTTTTTTTTTGTTCAGCGAACCGTCAATATATTTTCGTGTTTTTTTTTTCAAATAATGCGCAACAAGTAAATCTTACATTTTATCCTTGCCAAAAAGGATAACCACAGGTGATACGGATAGGATTAATCTACCTTTTGAAAATGCAAGCAAGCATTCTAAATACTTTTATAATTATTTTCAAAAAATGATTGATTGGATTAATTTCATTTTCAATTTCATTTCAAAGTACGTTAATTATAATGTATACATCAATTACTCTATAAATCACACTAACAATTTTAACCGACCGCTTCATATAAGGCTAAGGTAAGGGACACATCCCTTTTGTAGAGAATTATGCTCTACAAAAGGGATGTGTCCCTTAATTCAACCTTAAATGAAGCGGTCGGTTACAATTTTTAGTGTGCTATATAGAGTAATTGATGTATAAACTACATCATTAAGTTAAGCAACTAACTTTATTAAAACGTAAACTTTTGAGGGATATGGGTTTAATATCGAAGCACCGAATTGGGTTTATTTGTAGATGCAATTTCGTCACAATCACTAGGTTTTGGTCTTTGAAACAATTATTTGACACAAATATTTTTGCCAATAATTTACCTTAGAAAAACCCCTTTAAAAGTATTCAACTACTTACTCATAGTAAGTTAGGAACATAGAAAATAATATGTACCCTGCATTGGGTTCAAGCTTTTCTTGTAAAAGCATCATCCATTTTGCTGTGTGCATAGTTAATTTAAAACGGGTGACTATTTTCTTGGGTACATAACAAGCTAAATTGATTCAATTTGCCAAATTCAAGTCATTTGAAAATAGTGAAACAGCTCTGGTCGCTGAGTCAGTGAAGTCGTGGTCAGGGCTGGCAAATATCATTGTCAATGAAAAATGACCAACGATTTTCACCGAATTACGTCTGAAAATCTCATCGGGCGAGAAAACAAAGTCAAAGATTTTCTTCTAAATTTCATCGATTTTTTCGTCATGACAGCACGTGATAGTGTTTTGGTCATCGCTATAACAAGCACATTTATGAATATAATAGTAAGTTTTATCATAAAAGTTCAAATAAAATTTCCTCACTATCGATAACATATTATTACTTGGCTAATTTCAAGTGAAATAATTAGTAATTTGTGAAACAAAATCGTATGAGAAAAAATCTGATGACTGCAGAATGGTGTGAGATTGACAAGAAAGCTCATGATAGTTCATTTCTTCTCATGACAGTGAGATGGCCTGTTTTTTCATCGTCACATGATGGCCGTGAGATTTACCAATTTGATTGAAAAGATAAGTAAATTGAGAATATCACGAAACTGTTGAACGATTCAAAAGCATGAATGAATGTGTAACGTTTTTTTTTTTCAATTCCTTGATTATCGAGATTTTCAGTTCTGGGCTGGTTCATCTCCCGTCGTAGTCACTCAAATACCTTTTGGGTATTTTTCGTAACTTGTCCGGGGGTAAGATTCAAACTCGTGACTTTGGCGTGAGAGGTATGGATGCTAACCACTAAGCCGGGGATGCCCCTGAAAATCTGTAACGTATCAATTGCTTCTAAATGAATTGATCATCATGATGTAAACATAATGTTGACCACTTTCACTGATACATACGCTTAATGAAGAAACAAGGGACTAGGGTCACTATGGTTACTACAATTCTCGATAAATTATAAATCTGTAATTATAAAATTTTATCCGGATTCGCTGCTTTCAACAGCCTTTAAAAAGGACAAAGCCCATTCTGAAATTCCTTCCCACCACGAAGTGAACCAGCTGTTTCATTTTATCGCTTAATGTGGCAAATCAGCTCCCGGTTGACCAAAATGACATCTCATTATAAAATCTAACGACCCACCAGCGCCTCTTGTACGTCGGAAACATCTTGCCGAGTGCGGCAGCCTGAACTTGTCGTTTCCTTCGGACCCCCGTAAACCGAAGCGATAATCATAATTACACAAAAGTACTTCTCTTCTCTAGATATGCATTCAACACGAGCTGCTGCTGGTTCTGGCACTTGCTTGTAAAGGCCGATCATTCTGCTAGCTCTGTGCACTGCTTCCATCCTATTTACCAGAGTGGCATTGAATAGTTCAGCGAAGAGAAGAGCGCATACAGGAAGCCTAAACGACGAATCGAGCACTCATGCTACCGTTTGAGTCACACTCTCGAAAAACTGCCCCCGATCGACCAGTGTCGGTGTCCGTTGTCGTCGGTCAGCCTTTTTCTGTTTCTAAAACTAAAGGAGGTGTGAAAAAAGAGCTTCTCCTCGGTTAGAGCACGGACTAAGGGTTCGTCGCTTGTCTTTGTCGAACGTGTCTTTGGAATTAAGCTTGGGAACAGTAAGCAAAAAAAAAATGTGTGAGTGTGTATATGCACTGCTTCCACTGTAGAAACTTACTACACGTTGAACGTCGCTGTACAGAAGCAGCAAAATTATATCACCATTAGCGATAAAGCCTAAAAACAAAACGGACTGAGGAGGAAGAATGCCTGCAAAAATAAAATGGAAAGAGGAAGAGGTTGGCATAATCCTTTCATTTTGAAATGCTTTGCAGAGGCATGCCCCATTCCACCTCACTCTTCTGGAACTGAGCGTCTCGAAAATCAGGTTAAAATTAATTCCATAATTAATAAATAAATATTCTACAATTTAACTTTGAAATCTCGCTGCTCGGCATGTCGGTAATAATCCTTTTCACGTTTTTTTGAGACAGCATTTGATGAGTGGAGGATTCTTTTTTTTTGCTCCAAATTGTTTCTGTCAGATTCCTGCGCGTTGACAGTTGGCTGACGTAAATTTGTACTCGGTCACGCACGATTTCAACGTATATTGTCGGCACGCAGATCATCTCATCGTCGGTCGCCCGAACTTGCGGCGTGGTGTGTCATTCCCTTTTCATATGCTTCCCGATCCCACGATTAACAGAACCGAGGGAGTGTGCAAACGCACATAGCTGATAATAAATTTTATGTGATTATTTAATTTATTTAAATTTGCTTTAATTTTCAGGTTCATCAACATGCTTCATTAATTCGCCCGACATACCAACCGCCAGCAACATGCACTGCGAAGTGACCCCCCGCCTGCCTAAGCTTGCGTACTTCTCCTATAACGTAGGCACATACCGAAGGAAAGGTGATGCATCACAATGCATCGCCCGTTGTCGTTCCTGTCTCATCTCATCTCTTGGCTCATCTACCGTCTCGTGCTGGGCACTTGAATGCCACCTAAATCAGACCAGCCAGTGGAGCATGGTGAGAAGGTGGTGGATGCAAGGGAGTGAATGTTCGTGCGTGTCCTCATCACAAGAAACGACGTGGACACACATACTCACATTTCATTTTATTAGTTCTTCCCTACTCAAGTTTCCTCGTCTTTGTGGTCTCTTCTCTGAGCAAAGCACTAGGCATCACATATTTTTTACGCTCCAGGTTCAGAGCCGTACTGCGCTGCCGAGTGACGACGGCGGTGGCGGCTATCTTGCGCAAATCTCTGCGGTGGAATTTTCGTAGCCACTGCGGAGGGAGAAGTACTACCATGTGTTGGGATGCTTCTACATTTGCTGGGACGTTTTGTCGTTGCCAAACTGAACAGGGCAGCAAGCACCGTCGAATATGAACCAACTGCGGCTCGGGGAAGGGAGAGTGGGGAGATGATAGGGTTTTTGCCGATTTACGTACGTACTTTCCGTGCCCGTAATGGCTAGAATAATTAGACGACGTGTCCGGGAGACACGGAGTCACAGTAGCACAAAACGTTTCGATCCGTGACCAATTGAGATAATCTGTAACTGCTTGGAAATCCTAGAAGTGGACGGATGGACAGGTTGTTGCCTCCAGTTACAGTATGGTTGGAAAAGACATGTGGGGTTCGGCTGATGCTTTGAAAGTTACACGATTGATGCCGTATAGATGATGGAAACAAACAATTCCAAAATAAGCTACATTAAACGCTAATTCAAATCAGGTCAATTTCCAATCAGTATTTTCGCAAAAGTTTTAGTGAGGTAAACATAAATTCAGACATTTTATTATAAAACAGAGCTACGCTACCAAGGAATTTCAAATATTGGTTGACAAAAACAACTTTGAATATGTAACAAAGAGACCACCGAATTACCAGCTCTTTAAATCCATCATTGGTGAAATTTAAGATAAACACACATATTTGCTTATGTTATTTCTACAAATTGTTTTTGCTGCGATTTGTCCATTCGAGTTAAGGGGTTATATACATTTTTTGTCGAAAAAAAATAGGAAAGTTTGAATTTTTTTTAGGCATGTAGGAATCTTTTTATTACATGAATGATTTTATTTTCTGACCGTACAGTCTGTTGACAATGTTTATGCAAAAATTTATGAAAAAATGTTTTATAGTTTTTAAGGGGTGGCTGTTTCCCTTAAACGCTATTTTTTTGGAAGAGCCTTGCGGTGATAACTCCCCAATTCGAACAGGTCAACTGAAACCATAAAAATGAAGAAAAAAAAACCATTAGTTTAGAGTAATTCCGTGCATCTGAACGATCGTTTTTATGTTTTTTTTTGTGCATACGGGAACGTTTTATGCAAAAATTAAATTTTTCGGTCGCTAGAGGTTTTACTAAAAAAATTATTTCGGCGAAATAAAAATTTGTGCATAAAAAATGGATCATTCAAGCACACACAAAATTCATTACAAACATTTTAAAAAAATTTTGAAGAAAATCGGTTCAGTAGTTTTTTGCCATTCCATATCACCGCAAAGTCATTTGGCAAAAAACACCATTTCGAGATATTCGCGTTTAAAGTTGGCCGCTCCCGTTTGGGGCCGGGACGGGGCGCGCGGCTAGGAGCGCTGTAACTTTCTTTCTACTGCTCAAATCTCTATGAAAATTTGGGAAAACTCAAAGAGTTGTTCTTCAAGATAAAGCAATAAATTTTTTTTCGATTTTTTGAAATGAAAAAGGTATATAACCTCTTAACGCCATTATACGGAATTCTAATGATGTTTTGTCGAAATACCATAGATCCTGTTTAGTTTAGTTTACAAGTTTTGATAGCTAAATCTAAGAACATAGAATATATTTGAGGTAGTTCAAAATAGTTTGAAATGTTACAAAATTTGATTTATCTCCACATTTCAACATGTGGTTCTGGTTGTTCGTATTTTATGAAAGATTATTAAAATTTGCCAGTTTCAGCACCATTCATGTTCATTTGGATAAATTTACTGGGTTTTAAACTCATTTGATTGTCTTCAGAGGATTAAGCGTTCAATTTTAAAAAGATTTTCGTTTCATTTAGTAAATCAAATAGTAAATCTATCAAGTAGTTTTCTAACCGAGTAATCTAAAAGCATATCTAAAAATACCCGAGTAACATATCTCCATGCTTTTATATTGAGTAAGCTTCATTATAACCAAATCTAGTCAAATAAAAGTATTTCCAATCGTTATAAAACTTGTGTGTTGCTTGGGTAGTATCATGGCTGATATTGTTAATTCACAGATTTTAACATTGACTGATTTATTTCTAATCTGATGATTCGTTTAGTTTAGTTGTGATGGTTAAAACTCAGATGTCGATTGTTAAATCTATGATTTTGATAGTTAAATCTGAGAATACAGAACATATTTGACGTAGTTCAACGGTTTGCAAAGTGTGAGTGTCCAATCTAACACCCATTGGCCGGCAATGGTATTATGGAAGAAATCTGTTTACAACAATCATTCAAGTGACCATTGGAAGCAGCCTTAATCCGGGAGCTAGAAAGTGATAGCTCTACTGCAGATCCAGCAACCCATTTCAAAATGTCAGGAGAGTTACGCCCATTCCGAGGTTACTTTCACATACAATAAGCCCCGCATGTTAACATTACCGAATCATTTGGATAAGGGCACTGCAACACACTTCCAGATTTGGTAATTTTCAATTTCCAAACCAGGCACTTATTTAGTATTATTTGAAAATAAGATTATTGTTATTTAGTTATAATCATATAGATCTCACCCATGGACGCCTCCTCAATCACAAATGCATCTTTTAGCATCACAGGGAAGCCGTCCAAATGAAGACTGAACATCAGCAACAATTTTCGATGAGATCTATCTGATTATAATTAAATTCGAACGATATTGATAATTACGTGCCATCCTCAAAACAATATGATTTGATGATGGAAGCGTATGTACAATACAAATATCCATTGGAAGTTTGTACTGTGTTTATGCGGGGCTTTCTGTAAGTGAAAAGTGACCTCGGAATGGACGTGAGTAGCAAGGCATTCTGAAATGGGTCACTGGAACCAGAGCTATCACCTTTCAACTCCCGGGCTAAACTTGTTTGTCGTATCAGACAACAGTTCGTTTAACTGCAACCATTTTTCTTCCATTAAAGCACTGTCGGATAGTGGGCGTTGGATTGTTTATACACACACATGCCCACACATAAACACACAGAAAGAACTACTCATTACAGAAAAAGGGAAAAAAAATCCCCCTATAGTTAAATGTTTCAAATCCCAAAATAAATCAACAATACTAAGTTCTAACTTTAAAATGTTTGCATATGACGACAATTTAAAATTAAAACTTATTGTTTAAAGATGAAGAAACCAACAATAAAAGTTCATTGGTTTTTTGTCAGAAAATATTTCAAGAAATACTAAACATAACCTTCTACAGATTGAAGGTTTTGAAACAAGAAAGATCTGGTAAATGGGTGGAAACTCATTAGTTTCAAGTCTAGAAGAATTTAAGAAATAATAAATTCAATCTTCCACATGACATGATAGCAGATTGGAAGTATTGAAATAAGAAAGAAATTCTCATGGTTTAAGGAAGAAATAATATCCCTTGAATGTTCATAAGCTAAGATTTCAGGATAATCTGGATAATTGATTTCTGCATAATGGCATTCGGGCAAATGGTATTCGGCTCAATGACCCTCCAGCCAACTAATCAATAGCAGAATAGTGAAATGATTTACTAAGCAATCGGGAGACCAGGGACATATAAAATCCTACTGAATATTTTCTTGCACGGTTCGTGTATGTATGTAACCAGTTGAGTTTGGAATGACGCCATAGTAAGGGAAAATGAAGAACCGCATAAAAAAATCAGCCTGTCAAATCTTTTTTTTTGGTTTTCTCATCTAAACAATCGAAAAAGTTGTAAATTGAAATTTACAAGGAGAGTGGTAATTCCTGTCAGTGTTTTTTAAACACTTACTTCACTGAAAGTTAATTTTAGTTTATATTACGAAATCGAAGGTAGAACTAACGAATCTGTTCGTTGTTTTCAGCAACGAAACTGATTTGTTCTTTTTATGAAGATACATTCCTAATTCATGGCACACGCGCAACTGTCAAAAGCACGAAGCATTTGTTGTACGATACAATACAAAGAGCTACGAATATTTTGTTACCAATTTAAAAGAAACGTCTCTCTGATCGTTGCCTGAATGAGAGAGAGATAAACTTTATCGATTCGAAATGTAATTGACAAAAAAGCGCAACCACGTGGAGTTGTCCAGCGTCTTTTTTTAATGTTTCTGACATGGGATTCGATCCTGTATTTTTGGAAAGAGCTGGTACTGCATCCTCGGTTGATCTCACTATGCCATGGCGACTCGTGAGGTGATAATTCAATAATGAGTATGAAGTTATAACTCTCGACAGCGCTTCAATTTGTATTTTGGGGTAAATAAATTCACAGCAACAACATCAGCGAAGCAGCGATTGGCTGGTCTTCACGAAATCTATTTCGTGCATTATACAAAAAAGTGTAATGATAGCATTACACTAGATAAAAAGCAATATGAATGTTTCCTACAATATACGAGACATTTGTTCTATTTACAAAATCCATGATTACGAAGCGAGTGAAAGCTAATTTACGAAAATAAATTGTCAGTGTTTGGATGGGTTAATCACACGCTTCAAACGTTACAATGATACCGGTTTTTGAATAATGCTTTTCAGACCTAACCGTTAATGCACTGTCAGGTGTTCGGTAGCCATCAAAAGAGTGAGAGAGCGAATCTAAGTCTGCCCGAAAGATGGCCAACGAACTGAGAATGTCGCTGTCAACGACCAGGAGTAAGGAATGTATCGAAAATAAGCTATTAACGTGAATATGCGTTGTACGACTATATTTGTGATGGGTTTAATGTGTTCATCATAGCATGCTGTGCGTTTGACTGTCATCTTTCGTTTGTTTACTTGTTTGCACGGTTTAAATTCTTCGTTTTCAAAATTTCGCACATTGAAAAAGACGTGAAAATTAAGGTTTTGTTCACATGGCTACGTGAAAAGGGTGTAACTATGCGACCTGACATCAAATCATCAATAGATTAGAATAGAATGACGTGGGCACATGGAAACAAATCCGTTTCATGGTTTCTTGATTGAAATGACAGCTGCGAGTCGTAAACTTTTGAGGTGGTGTTTAGCTGCTGATCTAAATGTGTATATTCAGCATCAATAATCAAGAATTTATTCAAGCATAACAATAGCGTTGCAAGTTCAGCCACCCGGTACTATATATCAGACATCTTATCATCAACGTAACACAGTTCGAAGAAGTAGTGTGAATTTCTGTTCATTATCATGCACATAATTGAAGCGTCACAAAACATACTAATTACCATTATAAATCGTGTAAAGCTGTAGGACATTCCATACATGGTCAATAATGTTGAATGCAAAAGCTCGTCTTTGTTAAAACTATTTCATGCAAGTTGCTGTTTCGTGTGGAATGAAATACATTTTTTCATGCTCTGATATTTGCATCACATTGAAAATTCGGAGTTTTTATCTGTATAGGATCAATTCCGGAAGCTGGATTATTTTTTTACTTTAAGTGACTATAAAATTGATATGCCAGATCAATGAATCTGTTTTCAGATTCAAGTATCTATCTCATGTTTGAATACAAATAATTCTTGATTTCATGCCTTTCTATTGTGGTACACAGATAAAAATAATCATTCAATTTTCAGTTAGATGAAAGATTGCATACATTATTGTATGGCGCATGAAAGATTGCAAACAATTTCGTTGTTTACGCCTCCTTTGGCTTGGAATTAAACGACGCGAAATTGTACGCGCCAGTTAAATTTAATAACTGTTTCTGTGTAGTGTGATTAGAAATAATACCGATACACATATTGCATATACGCAAGAGCGTAGGAGGAATGTACGCCAATTGGATGTAACGATTATTGCTCCTGTGCAAATGTCGTGACTTATAAATTGGCAGTCGATATGGTTGACTTGTTTGATGAAATGTGGTTTGTAAGGTTTGCTCTGATCTGCACAGCAGGCGTTGGAAAAATGATTATTTTCTCTCGCTCAGCTGCTTATTAACAATAAAATCCCAACTTGAAACAATTCCCATCTAATAATACAGATAAAAAGAAACATTTAATTTTCTGCGTTATCTAAAGCACATAAAGGGAATGCTAGATTTGGCATGAATTAATGGAATATTTCATGAAAATTTAAGTCAGATAATGCCTGTATGTAGTCTGTTGTATTGAAGATTGCCAACATCGTTGTATGGCGGTTGAAAGATTGCAAACAATTTCGTTGTTTACGCATTCTTTGGCTTACAATTAAACGAAGGGAAATTTTAAACGCCTGTTAAAAATTCATTATTTTTTTCTGTGAATGCTTGAAATATAGACGAAATTAAATCAGGAAGGTATTTGCATTATATTGCATTCCAAATCAATAGGCATCTGAAAATTTTCTTCAACAAATTTGAAATCTTCACTTGACCTTAAAATGTCGGCTTTGTAATCCACTTTTTTTATTCCCTGAAATAAGTACTTTTTATAGTGGCATCTAAAACTTCTAATTTTCTAGGATAATCCCAAGACTAGACAATTGGTTGAGGAATCTTTCAAACCTACATCATAATCTGCAAGATAGACAGCTGGTAGATATGTGGAATAACTTTTAAATTAATAATTTGGCAGCCATGAAACATCATCCATTCGAAAGAGGGGATTTTCGCCATCTTTTTTGCATGATTACTTAAATATTTCATTTCATGTTTCATTTTTTTGTGTACCATATCTCGTGACACACATTTTGTTCTCGACATTTCTCACATTGAAAGATTTCGAGAAAGAACACAGGTCGAAAGTTCTACCGAAACAACGGGACGCAGCTTTCCCTTTTCAATGGTAAGGATTTGGAAATTTTAGATAACATTAATTGCATTGGCCAGGCAATGGGCTGGATTGATAAATTACCAATTTCAAACTTTATTTAACACAATTTGTAAGAAGTTCCTTGACCTTAACAAACCGAACGCATGTCAACTTGAGAACACCGTCTTCAATGCATTCACCATCTTCATGTACCCCGTTCTTGGAACCATTTCTCGCGTATGTGTGTGGTATCCACGAGCGCACGTTGTCCGACAATTTGACCACCATGGCTACAACTGCCGAGAACCGCTGCCGTCTACGGCTCTTTGTCGAGGACAAAACATCCTAGCACAAAAGTGACCTAAAGCAGTTTTCCCACTATCACTTCATTTCCAAGAACTACGAGTGCATGAGTGCCGGACGACTCGAGCCGGACGCAACATGATGACATCCACTGTGGTAAAAACCGTGCACGCAACAATCAGGACTCCACTCATAAATATTATGAACCGTCACAGGAGGCCGGCGTGGAAGTAGGGAAGGGGAAAGGTACGAGCCAGGCCAGAACACCGCGGGAAAGCGCGAAATGTTTAAGCATGACAATTTATAGTGCAACAACAACAGCCAGTGTTGTTGCTTCTTGCAAAAGAGAAAGAGGTTAGGATTTGCAGTATAGACGGGAAAGAGGGAGGTTGAATAATGGAGCGCAGAATATTTATATGAGTTTGCCGGGGTTCACTGGCTGCTGCTGTGTGCCAGTAAAATAAAAATAAAGAACGTTCGGATGACGAGGCGAATGAACGGAATACATGCTCTAGAAGACGGTCGTGTACATGATCACAAAACACTGATTTGTAGACACAAGAACTTAAACATGCAAGGCGAATTAAATTTTAGGGAATTTGTTGAAAACATCACTGTGAGACTTCAATGCTCGGTAAGCGACGAACTTGATCGTTCCATGGAGTGATACTAAAATTCATCACTTTCTGTAGGCTACAGAATCAGGAGGGGTTATTTAAAATCAATTATCGAGCGGAGATGCGTTAATAGTGGCGCACCGGTTAGCCGCAGGAAGAAACCAGATTAGAAATGTTATTCCGTCTTGTGCCTTGGGAATCGCTTCGCATCGGTTCATCTTTCCGTCTTCAAGAAAGCTTGGATATGTGTTGGGGCCATTCGCAGATTATCATATCGTCAAACTTAAAGTACAAGTAGTGCCTGTTTTGAGCATCTTTTTTTATTACGTTGTATATCTCGGTAGAAGTCAATAACAACAATAATAGCAGCAATAATAAGGCCTGATATTTAGAGAAGCAGAGGAAAAGTAGTTGTAAAACTGTCAGAGTTAAAATTTAAGTATTATTTTTCCTCCCTTGCTACATTAAAATTTATGATCATATTGTTGCTTTGGGCAAAATTTTTACTGTATGTACGCTGGTTCTGTCGTGACTTTGTTCGGGGTCCATTCTGGTCCATGTGGCAGTCATGCAAGGGCAGCGCAAAATTTTAGTGTTTGCCTGCGTTGACGTTCATCACTCGCTGCCTCGTTCGCTCGTTCATGTGTGGGTATAGGTCCCTAAGAGAGGGAGACCGAAACGGCTGTTCATGCATTCACGGGAACCACATCGAACAAAAACCATCGATCCAAGTGCGGCACATGAGGCCATCCAAAAAGCCGCCGAAAGCTTTTAGCCAATACCATTTAGTCAACGTCAGCGGACAGCTTTCAAAGGGAGAAAAAAAACGACATCTCCGCGAACTAATCTCGGTCGGAAATTTGATTAAAATACACTTTTATAATTACCCTCGTCTTTCTGTCTTACAAACAGACACACACATGATCAGTGGGCTTAACGCATATCAACGGCGACTCTCTTACTCACGCTCCTAGGGGACTGTTTTGTAATAAAAAGAATAAGCGAGCACTTGGCTTATATTGTGCAATTTATTGCTCCGCAAAAATTCAAACCAGAAAAGCGAATAATGTTAATAGACCCTTCTTGGCTTTCACATGATTGTGCTCCCACTTTGTACTTCCTCGTTGATGCGTCCGTTGACAGTCGTATAATAAACGTCAGTAGACGTGAAAAGTGCAGGAAATAAAAAGCCAACACTCTCATTTTTCTTCCATCTTCTCTCAGCAACGGCTGCAGCAGCACCTCAACCCACATACAGACCAACGAATGGAAGGGACAGACGGATGGGTGACCATTTAAACTGCCCGTCCGATTAGCGCACATATTCCGGCAGAAAAATAAATCCTCCCAAAACGTCGTCGTCTTCGTTGTGGCCAGAACACAAAAATAACACGGAGAAATTTCGGGCTGGGACAGCAGTTTATCAAACGGTCCTTAAACGCTCCATCATCGCGTACTTTGCTTCAACGATCGGGCGACCCATCCGTATGGTGTTTTTTTTTTTTTTTTCATCCTGGAGGGCTATCCCAGCGAGCAAAACAATAAAGACCGAGCGGATTCCCCACATGTATCATCCCTACCCCACCGCAGACTTTCGTTGGTGTTTTGAAACTTTTTGATGGTCGTATGCTTTTTTTTATTGCGGTACACGCAACTTTATCTCGGAGGAAAATTTATTACAGTGCATTTTTTGTTGTTCCCAACTATAAATATATATTTATATCAAACTGAGCTTATGACAGTTTCTGAGGGGGAGTCAACATCTGCTCAAGACAGCGTTGTGTGCGAGAATGTTTTCTCGAAATTTAATCGATAAAAACGATTAATTTACATTCGATAAAGGCACATCTTCGAGCGAGAAATTTCGTTTCATCATGCAATGATTTTTGGAATGCATAGAACTTTGGGTTCTGATATCATCATTTTTCATACAAAGTGCAAGCAGTCCGACCAAAAATATTGATGTAAATTACAGTTCAAATAGGAATTTATTAACTTTGATTTGGCTTAAGAAAAGTTAAGTTTGCATCAAACTCCGACCGAAATTTATTCAGTCCTGATTTGGACAACACACAAGCATTTTCATAGTATCCAACCGGCAAGCTAGACCCAAGGAACATTGCCAAAACCATTCAGCATTATTAAAGTTTTATGGAAGCCACTAGAAATCAGTTTGGTTTCAATGGCACCAAGAGGTGTCAATAAGTTTCTTCTTTTAGACAGGTTTATAAAAACCTTCACAGCTTGTTTAAAACCTTGTTTTCTCAAATTCCTTTTATTCCTATCAATGGTTTAATTTCGACTTAATGAACTTGTAAAAAATTGTTTTGAAATGCCGTTTTAGGACTCAGTCATATTATCTTATTGTGGTCAGTTAAAAGTTCGATCAAAGTAGTCGATCGCGTTCAGAAATAACGTCAAATGGAACTCGAAAGAAGAAAAAAAAAAACAGTTTGCCGAGTGCTCAAAACCTACAAGGAAAACTTGAGATGGAAAGAAATCAACGGACCAACGAAAAAACTGGAACCAATTTCAAACGGTGCGGAACACCCTTGCCAGGGCAGAATACAAGTCGTACAAAGCCAGTAAACCAGTAAAACCAGAGAATTTCGTGGCCAAAAAGCGTAGCCCTTCCCCCTTTTTTGCCGACCCCAAGGGCTACACTTTGATGGGCTTCAAATGGTGAGTTGACAACTTCGAAGGAGGGTGCGACCGACCTCTCGTCCTCACAAGTTCCTACCTCACGCCTCCACGAGTCATATGATCACAAAAGACTGCCAGCTGAAACATGGAGACGCTGGTTGGCGTAGCCTGGGCAATGTTGTCAATCTGACAATAGCGAAGTGAGGGGGTGCGACCGAAGATCTTATACCTTTAAATCATATTCTATATTTTCTATTCTCATTTTACTAATAATTTCAGCACGCTTTGGAATCATCTTTGCATTCCAAAACTATGTAAGAGCCGGGAGCAACATGCCAGGCATCAAAGGCGGAATTTGTATCTCAGCATTTCAGCATACCATTTTATTTAAAATTGCACTTCTGAACTTCAACTATTATATTCATAAAAGGCTGGCATGTGCTTATACGTAATGTAGGATTATATTTTAATGTTGTGTTTGTGGTATTATGGTAAGATAAGCCATTTCTTTCAGAAATTATCCCACCGGACTCTTCGTTCACTCTATCTTTGAAATGTTGCTAGAACAGTATAAAGAAAAATATTACAAATATTACTATGTTTTATAAAATAATATCTTTTATTGAAATTTTATCTTTTATATTTCGAATGATCTATTCTGTTTTCAGCTTTCCCAGGACTAGAAGGATATTGATACATATCTAACTTTTATTTATTTTTCAGTAACAATCCATTCAAGTTTGAAATTTGAATAAATTAGCATTTTTGTCTGTAATGATGTCTTAATTTGTTGTGTACAAAATATATTATATATTAAATAACATATAACGGGGAAAGAGAGGGACCATCAGGGCACCCAAGTAAAACGATTTGGATAGGGAGCATGGGACTGCCTCCTCCCTATTGTTAACATTTCGTGGAACGAGGGCGGGCTCTTCGACCCCATCTATTGGGTTTATTCTGTCAATCGATGGCTCGATTCTAGTGCTGTGAGTGTGAACTTGCTTTTGGAAGGAGATTCTCTTCCCTATATTCGCGGGTTTCGCGTAAGTGTCTCTGCTTACGGGCCCGCCCAAACGTTTTTGGCCCTTCATACAGGAGCTTGATGATCACAAACAATAATAGAATCCTGATCAAATCGTTTTTCAGATTATTCCACTGCTATGGGAAGTTACCTTGCTGCAATAGATGGTAGTATTACATCATCACCATCATCATCATCATCATCATACACAAGGGCTGCACTTTGATCGATGACTAAACATACGTCAAACTCGATTTTAAGCAGCTTCCCGGTCAAAAGTCAAAAGATTCAAGTTCGTGTTTGCCGACAAGTTCGCGAAGAAGGCCATGATTTGGCAAGGAATAGGGGCTCAAAGTCATCTTTTGGCCCGATTTGGCCAGCTGTCACTACTCCAAGGTGGTTATGCTGCCAACAAGATCGATTTTGTCCCCAAGCTAATGAATCCTCCGAATTGCCCGGAATTTCGACCAATCGAAAAATACTGGGCAATTTTAAAGCAGCAACTTCGATAAAGCGGCGGGGCAGTCAAGGACATCAGCAAAATGGAAGAAATGAGCTGATTCCGTGTCCGTTTCCACTGTGCGGGCACTAATGGGCTCCACCCAGAGGAAGGTTCAAGATTTCGTAATGCTGTAACTGTGAAGTTTCAATAAAAGTACTGTAAAGCAACCATTACTGGACTTTCTAAACTTATTGAATCACGAATTACAGGTCTTTTGGTGCGTATCAATTTACTTTTAGTCAGCTTTTAGTGGCTTTTAATGGATTTTTTATGGAATTTCTTTACCACTGATGAAGTTGAAGCCTTCTTATGGAGTAATGGCCATTTAGTTTCTCCAATAGATGAGCCGGCTGTGTTCTTAGCTAAGCTTCGATAGTTTATGCTGAATTGGATTCGAGGTTGAAGCGTTTGCTGGGCTTTCGCGAGTTAACGACATTAATACATAGACTTGGTAACATTCCATTGACGGTACAATCAGCGTCAGAGAAATGTCTTTACACGGCAACAGCAGCATGGAGGCTGGTCAGCAGAATTAAGAGTGATAATCGAACAGCATTATTGTATGAAATAAAGTTCTACGAGAATTGCCAGGACGCTGCGTTTCGTTGCTATATCAGACGATTGGAGCAGACTGCGAAGCAGAACTTATCATCCATTTGGTCATATATTCGAAGCCGTAAGCAATCCAACTGAATCCCTACCGACATGACTTTGAAGGAAACTTCGGCCGATTCACCCCACGAGCTAGCTAATCTGTTTGCCGATTTATTCGAAAATGTACACAGTCAAATGTCGCCAACTTTTTCCCCTGACAGTCTTAGATCCTGTTCTGCTTACAATTTGAATTGTCCAGCTTTAGTTGTGAGCCTACATGAAGTTTTGTCAGCCCTGGAAGAGTTGGATGTGTCAAAGGGTCGGTCACAGACAAGATACCGCCGTTGTTTTTAAGAGAATGTGCTGACTCACTGCTGATGCCGTTGACGATTATTTCTAACAGGTCACTTTTCCCGAAGAGTGGAAGCTAGCCTCAATC
The DNA here is from genome assembly GCA_024533555.2 of Aedes koreicus. Lineage (NCBI taxonomy): Eukaryota > Metazoa > Arthropoda > Insecta > Diptera > Culicidae > Aedes > Aedes koreicus. Next base: position 254,374 of record JAHHFK020003224.1, on the reverse strand, counting down.
ACTCCGATTTCCAAAGCTGGTAACAAATATGCTGTTGAAAATTACAGAGGTGTTTCGATTCTATGCTGTATGGCTAAGATGTTCGAACAATTGGTTCACAAAGCTCTTTACGCCCTTTTTCGACCGCTGATTGCTGATTTTCTACATGGTTTTGTTAGGAAGCGATCCACGACAACGAATCTGATGACTTACGTAAATTTCCTATCAACGGAAATTGAGAATCATCACCAAATTGATGCCATATACTTAGATTTTTCAAAGGCGTTCGACAAGGTTCCTCACGCCCTTGCAATTGACAAGCTGAAGTATCTGGGCTCTCCTGATTGGATCACCAAGTGGTTCCGCTCTTACTTATCTGGTAGGAGCGCTTTCGTCAAATTAAACGGTAGTCGGTCACGCGACTTCTCCGTCACGTCAGGTGTACCTCAAGGAAGCGTTCTGGGACCACTGATTTTTATATTGTTCGTGAATGACTTGTGCTTTCGGCTGAAATCGCGCTTTCTTCTCTACGCTGACGATCTAAAAATCTACAAAGTTATATCATTGCATCTCAGTAGTTGCGCTCTTCAGGCTGACATCGACGGGATTCTGTTGTGGTGCTCTGAGAATGGAATGGAACTGAACATCAAAAAGTGCAAAGTTATTTCGTTCCCCCGCCGGCAATCCCGCTCAGAGTTTGATTACTCCATCAGCTCGGAAGCTATAGACCGTGTTCAAGCAATTCGTGACCTGGGGGTTACTGTAGATACGAAACTCCGGTTCAATGAGCATATTAGTACAACAACCGCAAAGGCCTTTGCAGCACTGGGATTTATTCGTCGTAATACAAGTGGGTTCACCGATATATATATATGCTTTCAATGCTCGTTCGTAGCATCATGGAGTATGCTGTAAGTGTGTGGTCGCCTTATCACTCAGTACAGATCATCCGGATGGAAAGGGTTCAACGTCATTTTGTACGGTATGCTTTTCGTCAACTTCCGTGGAATGACCCAGCAAATCTACCTGACTATCAGAGTCGTTATAGACTGATCGATTTAGAAACATTAATGCACAGACGTACTAACCTACAGAGGTTATTTGTTTTTGACCTTGTCAAAGGTAGTGTAGAATGGCCGGCGCTGTTGCAAAACATCAATTTGTATGCACCTTCTCGCCAGCTTCGTGACCGTAGTTTACTTGTAGTCAGTCGCTATAGAGCTACGTATGGGCAAAATAACCCTATTGATAACTGTGTTAGATCGTTTAACAATGTGAGTGCTGTTTTTGATTTTAATTGTCTAAATGTGTGTTTAAGAATAGAATTAGAAACCTAGGTTAAGTACCAGTATGTTGAGATTTTTTTTAAAATTCGAGACGAAGAACAAATAAATAAACTTGGGACTCATCGTGTGAGTTGCTGAAAAGACAGTTTAAATTTGTGAGGTTAACTGTTGCATTATTGTATGAAATAAAGTTAATCTTGTTTGAACAGTAGAGGAGGATATTCAGGGTTTTTTAAACACCAGGCGGTCAGAAAATATGTGGCCCGCCACTGGTGGACCTTCGCAACTTGCGAGTGCTGATGAAAATGTTATTAAATTCAAACATCCGGAAGATTTGACTAGTGAAAATCTTCTAAAAGTGATATTTTAAAAAAGGTCCAACCCTAGATACCCTTAAAAAGGTCCAACAATCGACCATGCTGGCAGTACTACTCCTAATATTACTGATACCGACGCGAACATGGATATACACACAGACTGTACTAAACAACTTTCGTTTATGAGCTTGGCAATAGCAGAATACAGTATCAATTGAAATATTTCATAGACTATTTAAATATGGAAACTATAAGACCTCATATTGTAGACTTAGAGAGTAAACTCAATGAGATCGAGAGAAAAGAGTTTTCAAAAATTATATTATACTTCACAAATTTGATTAAATTGCTAATTCACTCAGAAATGTAATCCCTCTTTAAAGACAGAAAAGATGGAATACCGGACGTACTGTTTGAAACTTTATTGCGGAATTAAGTTAATTATTCATTTTTGATTTAATTGATGATTAATTGAAATTAATCAATTCAAGCAGTAACAATCTAATTTACAGTAATAACAAAAAGGTTACAACAAAAAAGGAAATGATCTAATAATTAAAATAATTGTTTAAAAATAAGTGAAGTAAAAGAATCAATTTACAGGGCTTAAAAGGCCATACAGTTGTTCAGGTTAAAATCATCAGGAAATCATACGATTTATCAAGATGTCACTACTAGATTCCAAAATTTTCCGCAAGGATCATGTTTACCCAATTTTTCAAGATCATCAACAAATCCATGCAACCGAGGAATTTTTCCTGATACAGTCAGTGGTATAGCAAAGGGCAGTGACGCCACAATAGGCTGTGAAGTTACAGAAGTAAGTGGTAGAAAGAGACAGGGAGCAAGGGCAGGAGGACTCAAAGTGAAGGGGATATCAAGGGTCAAAGAAATACCGAGAAACAGGGGAAGCTTCAAGAGGCTGGGCTATATCAAAAGGTTTGGCTGCCTCTCGCTCAGAAATTTGCTCAGTTAAACCAACAAAATTGTTTGATGACTTAAACCTATCTGGCACCTTGAAGCTACAGCAATAATAAACTGGAATCTCATGTGCACACTAGCGCCATGTAGTGAGTGAATTCTGAACTTATATGACCACCTCTAAGAAGAACTTTACCACTAAGACAAGTTTACTGGAGAGTGATATGTCCTAATTGGTGAAACTCCCGAGATAACATAGGATGAAACAAATTATCCCTTATTCCAAAGCGTCACTGTACTCATTCATAGTAACTCGAAAGAAAAGCGCTCCTTTCGGTGAAATTTTAAATTTAACCGGAATCCAATGACACTGATTTGTTGAGTATATAGGCAACTAATATATATTGACTACTAACCGGTGGACCGACCCCATGGCTAAATTGAGCCTCCCGCTCTGAGCTTAGAAACGACGGTGATGAAATTGAGGCGGTGTCTTCGAATGGAAGGTGTTGCGTACAATCTACGGTGGAGTACAAATGGAAGACGGACTACGAAATGCATCAGTTGCTCCCGTCGTTCACACCGCAAAAATCGGCCGACTACAGTGGGCTGGGCATGCAGTTAGAATGTCGGACGTTTGCCCTGTTAACATGATTCTTGAAAACGAATTGACTGACACAAGAAGAAGAGGCGCGCAAGGTGGATCGATCAAGAATTGAGCCACTAGCCCAAGTTAGCTGAAGAAAGTAAAGGTCTCTAGATATAGCATATTTTAATTGAAGGCTCATATGCACACTAGTGCCACGTAGTGAATGAATTCCGAACTTATGTGACTACTATCCGGAAGGACTTGGTAACTAGCACAAGTTTGTTGAAGAAAGCAATGTCCTAACCGATAAGACGCTCTAGATATAGCATAATAAAACTGAAAGTCCATAAGCAAACTAACGACGCGTAGTGCGAGAATTCCGAACAAATTTGCTCACTATTCGGAAGGGTTTGGCCACTAACACAAGTTTGCTAAAGAAAACAGTGTCCTAATTAGTAAGGCTCTCGAGATATAGCATAATAAACCTGCAGGCTCATATGCACACTAGCGCCACACCGTGAGTGAGTTCCGAACACATGGGACTACCACCCGGAAGGGCTTGGCCACAAGCACAATTTTTTTGAAGAAAGTAATGTCCCAATTAATAAGACTCTTGTAATAAAACGTTAAATAATCTGGAACCTTATATCCGTGCTAGCGCCACGTAGTGAGTGCATTCCGAACGTATGTGATGATCATCCGGATAGATTTGGTCACTAGAACGAATTTACTTAAGAAAGTAATATAGTAATTTGTAAGGCTCTCGAGATACCGCATAATCAAACTGAAACATCATATGCACACTAGCGCCGTGTAGTGAGAGTATTTCGAACGTATGTGACAACCATTTGAAAGGGCTTGGCCACTAGCACAAGTTTGCTGAAGAAAGCATCGTCATAACTAGTAAGGCTCTCGAGATATAGCAATCACAAACTGGAAGATTACTAGCTCCGTGTAGTGACTGAATTTCGAACTTGTGTGACTACTTATAGGAAGGACTTGGCCATTAAGACAAGTTTACTGACGACTGATATGTCCTAACTGGTGATGGTCTCGAGATATCCTAGGATGAAACCAATTACCCCTTATCCCAACGCGTCACAGCACTTATATTTAGTAATTCGAAAATAAAGCGCCTCTAGCGGTGAAACTCAATTTAAACCGGAATCCAATGACACATATTTGTTGATCCAATCCCGTACAATAATTTTACTGAAAACTGTAGATGTTTATCACTTGAAACAACTGAGATAGACCTCATTTCCCCCAATTAGTGAAAATCCCATAAGCTGCGGGGCGGGTATCGATATTTACGGTTTGCCCGAAAAGAACAAAGCGGTAGAAATTAAGACCGTACAGAACGAAACCGAAAAGATCGGTACCCGACTGTATCCAGTTTCACATGCGTACTAAATCTACTAGACGAAAAAGCAGCTATTTGTAACTACCCAACAAACGTTTTGCATCAAGAAGTTCAACTATTGAAGCACACCACGTACTTATCAATACTGCAAAGAACTTTAGGTTTTCATCCGCTTGTGGTACTGAGAGGATTCTATCCAAATCCTTTTTGATGCAACACAAGAATTATATATAAATAATTTACAACGTTTCCTACATCAGTAAGACTATAAAAGTTATCGGAAAACCTCTTCGTTTACCATTGGACGGAATTTCCATCAATTAAAACGGTGAGATACTAATTCTGAGTATGTAACAACCCTACGAGCTTCAAATAGAAACTCAAATGGATTTGGAATACCTACATTAAATTAAACAATAAATTGAACGATTAACCAAGCTTGCATTTTCCACTCTTGGTAATTTATGGAGGAATAACCATTCTTCCTTTTACAATTGGTATTGCTATTTTCTGCAGTATTTTCTTCAACAAATCAACAAAGGTTAAGTTACACTACCATACATCAACGATCATGGGAAAACGGAGCTTAAGAACAGCATCGACAACATTAGGAAGCTTCCAATAACGGATATCGTGCCCCTGGAGGTTTATCACCAAGAAGGGGCGAGTTAGCGACGTTGCTACGTGAACTTTATAGCATTCCAACGATTTTTATCAAATCATCTCTGGATATACTTAATCAACACGTGAAATATTTCACAGACTGATGAACGTATGTCTGTTCATTGTGTAAAATCAATTTTTGGTGAGACTACAAGCTTTTAGATCGAAGATGGCGTCGAAAGAAGAGCAAGTGCGAAAACCATTTTTTTGCAGTCGCAATGAAAATCCGGATCTGTCAGTAAGAAAACTTGCAAAAAAGCTTGGTTTTCCTACAAGCACTGTCCATAACGTTCTTAAATCTTCTGATACACGTTTGACAACAGCCAAGAAGGCTGGGAGCGGAATAAAAACGAATCTCAGGAACCACCAGAAGGACGCGAAGGTGAAGCAAATATTGCAGAAGAGACCAGATCTTTCGGTACGTACTGTGGCTAGAAAAATAAAAATGTCCCCAGCTTTCGTGCATACTTCCAAGCACCGGTAAGGTGTGGAAAATGTACCGAACCGTAATGATAAACAGAATGTGACGGCTAAAACCCAGACAAGTTGTATCGCGAATATTTGACGAAGTTTTCCTGCGTGATAATGGATGATGAAACATATGTGCTTCTCGGAATGTCTTATTATACTGCCATGCAACGGAATGTCGTAGAGGGACATTTCAGGAAGAAGTAAAAAGCCATGTTTCACAAAACATATTTGGTTTGGCAGGCAATATGCAGCTGTGGTCGAGCAAGCCAATGTTTCATCACTACCGGAACAGTGCGTAAACAAGGAAATATACCGTGAAGAATGCCTAAAGAAGTGATTGTTACTATTCCTACGCAGCCATGACGCTCCCTCGCTATTCTGGCCTGATTTGGCATCTTGTCACTACGCCAAAGATGTTTTGGAATGATATCAAGCGAATGGAGTCCATGTTGTACCAAAAGAGGCGAATCCACTTTGAGAGAACTCTTTCAATATAAACAACAAGCTACAACTATAGAAACATTTCGAAAATCTTGGACAAAAGCAGCTAAATCGGTTGCAAAGAAGCCTGCACAGACCCAAATGGCTGGAGTAAACTCAAAAGTTCGTAGTTTCTTCATGCAGCCTAATTAAGTAACTGTAATTAGTTTTAAGGTGACTAATAATGCACAATTAAAGGAATAACTTATGACACCAAAACTGAGCGTCTTTTCAAGGTTGTCTTGAAAGGACTGCCCAGTGGTGAATCTCTCGATGAAATAAAAAACGAGTTAATAAAAATTACTTGGAATTAGCCCAGTCCAAGTAATTAAGGTTAATCGACATGATAACCGATATGCTAAAAACTAATTCCATGTTTGAAGCTATCCAAACTGGTATTAAATTTGCCAATAATATTGTCATGACATTGAAGTTCAGTAATGGATTTTAAGGCATTAAACATTTTGAATTGGAATGCTCGATCCATCAGAGATAACGAGGATGAGCTATTTAATTTTTTAAGAGTTCATAACGTGCATATTGCTGTTATAACTGAGACTTATCTCAAACCTGCCCATAAGGTCAAAAGAGATCCAAATTATTTTGTCTACCGAAATGATCGCCTTAATGGAGCTGGTGGTGGCGTTGCCATCATTGTCCATAGGCGTATCAAACATCACATTCTTTCTTCATTTGAAACCAAAGTTTTTGAAACTTAGGGGGTTTCAGTTGAAACAAAATTTGGCCAATTTGCTTTTATAGCTGCCTATTTGCCTTTCCAATGCACTGGTCAGCAAAAGAACTGGCTCAAGGGTGACCTCCAGAAACTTACCCGTCATACGTCTAAATTCTTCGTTATTGGTGATTTCAATGCAAAACACCGCTCATGGAATAATTCGCAAAGCAATGCCAATGGTAATATACTTTTTGATCATTGTTCCGCAGGCTACTACACTATTCAATACCCAAACAGCCCAACTTGCTTTTCTTCAGCCAGAAATCCCTCAACTATTGATTTGGTCCTAACTGATTCATGTCAACTTTGTAGTCAATTGATTACCCATGCTGACTTTGGTTCTGATCACCTTCCAGTTACATTTGAAATATCTCAAGAAATCATTTCTAATTCCATCAGTTCTACTTTCAACTACCATAGAGCTAATTGGGATCAATATCGAACATTTATGGAATACAACTTTGATCCTAATGTTCTATTGCAAACAAGAAATGAAATTAATAATGCTCTTGAATCTCTGGCTTTCTCAATAAATAGAGCAAGAGCTGCTTCAGTGTCAAAATGCGATTCAGTTATAATTGATGACGATCTTCAGCTCTTGATTCGTCTGAAAAATGTACGTAGGCGTCAATATCAAAGAACACGTGATCCCGCTATGAAAGTCATATGGCGAGATTTACAAAAACAAATAAAAAAACGCTTCTCTGCCCTGAGGAACAAACATTTTGAAAATAATGTGTCAAAATTAGATCCGAGTTCCAAACCTTTCTGGAAACTCTCTAAAATATTGAAAAAACCTCAAACGCCTATACCAGCGCTTAAGGAAGGTGATAAAATTTTGCTCACAAATGCGGAAAAACCTCAAAAACTTGTTAAGCAGTTCGAGAGTTCCCATAATTTCAGTTTGGGTCTTACAAGTCCTATTGAGGATCAAGTTTCCTGGTCAAAAGAGTTTCTCAAAAGAAAATATTTTTGATGATTCTTGGGGAACTGATTTGGATGAAGTAAAAACTATAACTAAAAAATTTCAAAATATGAAAGCACCAGGTGATGATGGAATTTTCTATATCCTAATCAAAAAACTCCCCGAGAGTACTTTGTCTTTCTTGGTAAAACTATTTAACAGATGTTTTCATCTGGCATACTTTCCAGATAAATGGAAAAATGCAAAAGTCGCACCTATCTTGAAGCCAGACAAAAATCCGGCTGAAGCTTCTAGCTACCGACCAATCAGTTTGCTTTCTTCAATAAGTAAGCTTTTTGAAAAAATAATTTTGAATAGAATTATGCTTCACATCAATACAAACTCAATTTTTGCAGATGAACAGTTTGGATTTCGCCATGGGCATTCAACTACGCATCAGCTTTTGAGAGTTACAAATTTAATTCGTTCAAACAAAGCTGAAGGCTGCTCTACTGGAGTTGCTCTTCTAGACATAGAAAAAGCATTCGACAGTGTTTGGCATGAAGGTTTGATTGCAAAGCTGAAAAAGTTCAATTTTCCGCTTTATATCATGAAATTAGTTCAAAACTACTTAACTGATAGAACTTTGCAAGTAAATTATCAGAAGTCAAATCTGATCAATTGTCTGTCAGAGCTGGTGTTCCTCAAGGTAGCATTCCTGGGCCAATACTTTATAACATTTTCACTTCAGATCTCCCTGATTTACCTCAGGGCTGTCAAAAATCTTGCTTTGCTGATGACAAAGGCATTTCCGCTAAAGGAAAAAGTCTTCGTGTTATATCCAGGAGGCTACAAAAAAGCTTGGACATTTTTACAGATTATTTTCAAAAATGGAAGATTTCTCCTAATGCTTCCAAAACTCAACTTATAATATTCCCACACAAGCCTAGAGCTGCATTTTGGAAACCAAGTAATAGTCATATGATCACTATGAACGGAGTTCCAATTTCTTGGTCAAATCAAGTAAAATCTCTTGGACTGATACTTGATCAAAAATTAACTTTTAAAGATCACATTGAGGGCATTCAAGCCAAATGTAATAAATATATAAAATGTTTATATCCTCTTATAAACAGAAAATCCAAACTTTGTTTGAAGAACAAACTTCTAATATTCAAACAAATCTTTAGACCGGCCATGCTTTATGCTGTGCCAATGTGGTCTAGTTGTTATGCTACTAGGAAAAAAGCACTTCAAAGGATTCAGAACAATGTTCTGAAAATGATTTTGAAGCTGCCACCCTGGTTCAGTTCTATTGAATTACATAGAATTTCAAACGTTGAGACTCTAGAGGAGATGTCCAACAAAATAATTCATAATTTTAGACAAAAATCATTGCAGTTTTCAATTGCAATGATCAATTCTCTCTATAGATAAGAACTAGTTTTTAGAAATCAATAATTATTCTTACACGCAGGCAAAAGGAACCCTGTTAAAAATACTGAATAGACAAAGTAAAAATAATATTAACACAATTAGATATAAATGATAGCATATAAGGTTGAAATGTTAATTACTTAGCAGGATCACCTAGGTTAATATATGAATGTAAAATAATGTAAAATTTGGAATAAATAAAGAGTTAAAAAAAAAAAAAAAAAAAAAAAAAAAAAACACAAAAAAAAAAAAAAACAATAAAAAAAAAAAAAAAACAAAATAAAAAAAAAAAAAAAAAAAAAAAAAAAAAAAAAAAAATAAAAAAAAAACCCACCAAAAATTAAACAAAAAACCACCAAAAACCCAAACCAATCACTACAAAAAAAAAAAAAAAAAAAAAAACAAAAAAAAAAAAAAAAAAAAAAAAAAAAAAAAAAAAAAAAAAAAAAAAAAAAAAAAAAAACAAACCATTTAAAATTTATCCATAGATGGATTATCACTACTACTAGTAGTCAAAGCCCGGTCGAACAACTTCTGGGCACGTATTCTGACCACTAAATTCTGCTTCATCGTTCTGTTCGGTGGCACGGAATGAACCTGTTTGTAAATGGATCCTCTGAACGGTACTACGGCTGGCACCGTTGGCGACATCCCGATTCATGAGTCCTTGGTTTCCTATGACCAACCTCAACACCTTCCAGTTCAGCGGCCGATTCAAAGTTCCTGCACGAGGTTTGCTTTGAACCTTCTGGACCAAACTCTTGCGATCACGGAGCTGTTTGAAAATGTATCACTTGGTAGAAACGGCTTTTTTGCGATATTTCGAGTTGATCACGTCAATTTTCCAATTTTGTTTCGTCTCCCAGCTACCACAACATTTTTATTACTGCACCACTGCACCACTTTCACCACTGAAACAAGTGTACTTTCAAAACTAATCGTTGTCAAAACATTCCAAATTCGACCATTATAGGCAGTTATTCTGCCGCTATTCGCATAATTCCTATGTCGATTTTCATTATACATATTGAGAAAACAGCTCTTGAAATTTTCAGTCGTTTTAATTTTACATGCAGAATTATAAAAAAATGCAATAAAATGAAGAAAGCTGCGATCTCTCCGAAAGCTTTCATATATTGTTATATATCTAGATTCATCACTGTATATAGTAAAATATTTGAAAGATTACAATAATTTGTTGTTTTGTGTTACAGGGTGATAAAATCCATAGTGAACCAAGTTGCTTTTGTTTTCAGTATTTGTGGAATGAAGTCTATTATCAAAACAGTTTTTCTAAAACTGCAAGCAACGTAAAGTATATGTTTATAAGTAGAGTCACATGAAACAAAAATCCACATAGGACTGTTATGCAAATATCGGCAGTATAGATAGATAAAGTGACCGGATTCCGATGGACCGGACCTTAGCTTGAGTAATCAAATTGAAAAGACCGAACCTAATAATGACTAGGGAAAAGCCAATTTACTGTTCAAATGAGAGGATATCAAACTAAACAGTAAAAACAAACCTATAGGAGACTTCATGATTAATTGAGATCTAAAGCCACAATTTGTCAAATCAATGATAAAATTCATATTCTCTTTGTCATGGAAACTTGACAGAGCTAAATGCTTCGATATTTCATAACAAAAAACCTGCCACTATTCTTAATAGCTAGGATATTGACACTCTTTTTTTTAAATGGTGATATCTGAGTTGGCAATAACGGAACAACCTCGGGCGGTGAATCATGCTCATGCTCAAGATAAGTATCTTATAGCATATAAGTATCACATTCTAAACATCAATCGTTCAGAGACCAAGTACGTACAGTGAAGCGTTTTATGTTGTCAACTGATCATAGCTTTGAAACAAACCAATTAAATTTATTATGAATTTACAAATATTGACATCCGACGACTTAAAATATTCTAGCCTTAACACAAAAGGCAAAAAATCTAGCTAATCAGAGACTATTCAACCTGTTAATAACCAATCAATTAGTTAATGATAAAGCATTCACTGTTTCTTCATAACAAATTAATTTTTCCAACACCTAGGGGCTTTGCGAAAATTTCGTTCATGATGGAACAATATTTCTCGATTGGGCGAAGTTCCCGTGTGTTCGGAGGGGTTGACGCAAGTGTATGTCGCTTAGAACAGTGTGCCAGCCATGATGTCTTGCACACTAGACGAGTATGTTACACAATTGCAGAACATCAATCCATACCACATGTGTGGCACACTGAGGAAAACATTTGACAGTTGACCTTTTAGAAATAAAAAAACAGCAACCTTGCCAACATGCGTTGTTGTTGTTGACATTTAACGCTTTGTTTGTTTCGTCACGTCAATCTACCGTAAGTTTAGTTTGTTGAATTCGCATTGAAATTCTTAGGGAAAACTAATCCACTTAAATCGTAATGATGACCACATTGCACAACTTATTGGAATAGCCGAGCAAAAAGCAGCTGAGCTCCTCATTTCAATGGGTCCAACGAGAACAAGATTAAATTCACAAACAACTTAGTCTTACGAAATTCCTACGTCAAAACTGAGTTTGAATTTGTAAATATGAACGACTTATACGAAGTGCGCAAAGAAAATTTTACCTAAGACTGGAGGAAAAAAACATCCTCAAGCGTTGTGCGGAAAACTTCATTACTTTGTGCGACTTAACTTGTAAACATACACGATATTCTCCACGTATGTCGACATTGTTGTTTTCATTGGTTTCAACGCGTTCATCCGATCAACCGTTCATCTAAACATTAAGTGTATCCAAGTGTCCGATACATTATCCGAGTTAGCTCCAAGAAGTAAGTATCTAAGTACAAATAAATGTATTGCTAATTGAATTAAAATAACACATACATTTCTGCCACGATGTTTACTGTGGCACAGTTCTATGAGAGGCAACAGCTATGTGTACTAGCGGTTCCAGTTTTTTGGGTGCGCGATGGTTTTTTAATGTGACCAACATTTACGAATGAAAAGGTAGATGAGTTTCTAGGATTGGCAAAAGCTTGTATATAAATGGATTAATACACTCAGTAGCAAAAAAAAAGCCGAGCAAAATTTTGCTTCCAAAAACGCCATATTCAATCTTCTGTAATTTTGTCAATTATCAATATTTTTGGCTGATAATTTGACAAAATTATAACCAATGTATAGACCTTATTTGACCGAAATTTCATGTTGATAGCGTTTATAAATTTGAAGTTTTCATAACATATGTGAAAAAAGTCGTTTTTGAACATACCAATTTCAAAATTCCGTACTTTTGTGAAACATTTAGGTAACATATTCAAAATTTCAGCACAGCCTAAAAAAGTACAGAAAATAATGTGGACAAATTTTGAACTGTTTCCATCAAGTGGTTTGGACCACAGCTGGCGTCAAAGTTGACGCACCAACATGAGTATTTCCCTTTTTCACACGGTATTGACCTTGCTGCAATATCGGTGCAAAAAAAAAAAGCCGAGGTGGTACCTAAATTTTTCACAGCAATACGGATTTTTGAAATTGATATGTCCAAAAACGACTTTTTTTCACATAGGTTATGAAAACTTCAAATTTATAAACTCTATCAACATGAAATTCAAATAAGGTCTATACATTTATTATAATGAGGTCAAATTTTCAGTCAAAAATATTGATACTTGACAAAGTTACAGAAGGCTGAATATGGTGTTTTTTGGAAGCAAAATTTTGCTCGGCTTTTTTTTTGCTACTGAGTGTATGTTCGACGACTTCACATTACACACTATTTAACATATACATAAAATGATTTGGCTCATACATATGATGCAAATTTTATTAATAATATAATTTAAATCGTAAAGCATGTTTTGCGTTACCACTTTGTACGATGTGTTGCATGTATAGTACATATATTTAAAAATAATTTGATAATGTACGTATATTCATAGATGCATGGAATATATACGATTTTTCACATTAATAATCCGGGGGTTTTCACATCATTGTGCGAGTTTAAATGAACTATCGTAATTAGTACTAAAAAAATGCATTCTACACAGCAAATAAAGTTGTTCAATATTACACAGAATCAGATGCACATAGGTCATTCCATCGGTTGTGTAATACTAGGTTGTCTCGATGTACACCATAAAATGATGCACTGCGTATCGATGTAATTTGGTCGATGTATACGAGACAACGTAACTCATCGAGACAACGTGAATCGTCGCGACGTACTACATAGTCGCGACGTAAAGGGAGCAATGTGAAAATTATAATTTAAATGAACTTTTCGGATATTATTCAATGAAAGAAAAAAATAGTTACAGCGGAAATTAAAACAAAATGTTGCTTTTATTACTATTTGAACATAAATTTAATTCAGTCAGTGGATCTGTCGTTTCTTCGTTCGGTTTTTCAGTTTTCACTACGATATTCTCCGAAGCCTTCGATTCATCCTTCTTTCTCATGCTTTTCGACCTTAATATTCAACGGAAGCGGAAACTCTTCTTTCTTGCGGTCGTCACCCTCGTCAGAACCAGCCACTTGACTAGCTCCACTTGCAAGCGAAGATGATCCACCACTACTTCCCCAGATGATGCTGGTTGTTTTCATTGCTTTCACCTTGTTTACTTCCACCATCATTTCCTTTACTTCCTCCATTGCTCGAATAATCGAATTTTTTGTCCATAATCCGCCCCGTCGGACATGTTGAAGTCTTCTTTTTTGTCACTTGCATCCGAATAATACTCAGCCGGAGATTTTTCTCGTTTCATCAGCACCTTGTTCAAAACAAAACCGGCGGATCTTATACGTACAGCTTGCAAACGAAAATATGTTCGTCTCAGAGGGATGGATGGAGGTTTTCAGTTTCTACCATTTCAGCTTCCGCCTTTTGTTTTGACAAGAAAATAGTGTTGCCGAAGATGTAATAAAAACACATGAACAAATCTAGCAGTGTTGCGAGATTTAATTTTACATAACAACTAAATGCGATAAAGCATCAAAATTGTGTAATATTCAAAATTTTGTGCGGAGTCCTTTATGTGCATTGGTTTTCGTGTAATATGTTTTTGATATGTGATTATTACATTCATGCAGCTAATAATTTTGTTCTGATGTAATTTGAAGAGCGATGTAATATTCCATCAAGTGGATGTTATTGTGCATCGTATTTCCTTGATTACATCAGTTTTTAATACGTTAGCATCAATTACGTTGATGCATATTACTTTTTTTTTAATGTGTATGCGATAAATTGTGCACATCGACCATACATAGCATATAGTTATATATGATAGTGATTTCAACTCACATTTTATACGATATTACCTGTGAAATCCTATACGACTTCTGGTTGTCTGGGTATTTTCGCACCGCCGATTGTAAAAAGTTTAAAAAAATCACTTGTACCTATTGTACAATAGTGTTGGGAAAATTTCGGGAATGCGCTGTGCGTGGTGCAAATGATCACCTCCTCGATAGCATGCGTTTTACTACAGCTTCAAAGCTAAAATTTATTACTATGGTTATCTTTTGTTTCTCAATGATTGAATTAGTACTTACATTTTGGTGTTCTTTGCTGGTTGTTATACAAACACAACACAGCCTTAGTTTCCCGTTTCGGGACCGGTTTTAATTATTTAAGTTTTAAATTATTGTAATCATAATGGGATATGTACACTATACCTCTCTATCCGATCCTTTTCCTCAAACAATTCACTTTAAAATTCTATTTAATTCCAATTCACACTATCTACTTCTTATGCCTACTTTCTATAATAGCTTTACTATTCACTATTTCTTCTTTTTATCCTCTTCTATTTACTTCTAAAGCTGACATATATCCTCTCAGTCAGCTGTCATGCCTGTCATGCTGCGTACCGAGTCCACCCAGCGGTGTAACCGGGACTCACTACAAATCCGGTGACGACTGCACAGTGGGTTCGCCAACATTCCCCTGCCTGTGTAGTTCCGGTTCATCTGACGCTTCCGCTTCCCCTGATCCATCACGAACATCCAACAGTGCCAGCTTGGTGGCGGGTCTGCTGATCGTTCCTTTCGACGTGTATATCACGGCGCGTCGAACTTGCCCGTCCTTTGCCTTCATAACATCTTGTCGTCTACCACCACCAGATTACCGGGTTTCAACGGTTTCACCGGCTGGAACCATTTGGTGCGTCGTGCCAACGTTGGCAGATATTACCGGATCCAACGACTCCAAAACGTATCGACCAGTTGTTGCCCAAGTTTCCAACTATCTCTAAGAATTGTAACATCTTTCACCATATCTCGAAGGGGTAGGTTAACGCCTTTCGTTCCGAATAGCAGGAAGTGGTTTGGCGTAAGTGCTTCCTGTTCTTCGTGATCTAGAGGAATGTATGTGAGCGGTCTCGAATTAATAACCGATTCAGCTTCGAGCACTACGGTCTCCAGGACCTCGTCGCTGGGATGGTGTGGATGGTCTGCGATCGCCGCCATGGCCGTCTTCACAGACCTTACCATGCGCTCCCATGGGCCTCCCATGTGGGGCGCCAGAGGTGGATTGAACATCCACTTCGTTTCTGAATTAGTGTAGGTTGTTGCACAGTGATTGTAGATTACTTGGATCTGCTGTTGTAGCAGATTGTTTGCTCCAACGAAATTGGTCCCGTTGTCGGAACAAAACGTCGTAGGTGATCCTCTGCGCGCCACAAATCTCCTGGTGGCCATTACACATGACTGAGTGGACAAGCTGTGCACAACCTCGAGGTGCACTGCTCTGATTGACAGGCAGGTGAAAAGCGCTACCCAACGTTTGACTAAGCTACGACCTTGCTTGACGAAAACTGGTCCGAAATAGTCCACCCCAGTATGTGTGAACGGCCGTTAGTTAGCAGTTAGTCGAATTGCTGGAAGTGGGGCCATGATCGGTGGCCGTGGTTCCGAATTTTGGATTCGACAGTGCTTGCAACTACCGCGCGTAGTTGACGAATACTGATTCGCTATTTTACCTCGTTGGCCACTGTTTCATGGTTTCCATGTAAATAACGAACGTGATAGCTTCCTACAAGCAATTCCGTCACTCGTTGACCTTTGGGGAGGAAAATTGGAAACCTCGTGTCTTCAGTTACCATTGTTGCAGCCACGATTCGGCTATTCATCCGAAGAACTCCATCGTCGTCGAGCATCGGAGACATCCTGTTCAGCGCAATCGATCTATTGATCTGCTTCGGTTCAGCATCAGGGTGTTCTTTGTTGTAGGTGAGCGTTGCGTGCTCGTCCGCGTACTCCTGCATCTGCGTCTGTCGCCAATCAGGACTTCCGCCTCCTTCTACTCTTCTTGCGTCAAGGAAACCTCCGACTTGATTCCTTGGAATCTTCGGATCGCTCTGACCACGTACCCAGTTGCACGGTGGAGCCTCGACCATCTGGAGAACCGTTCCACGTTTATTAATGGTTGTGGCATGGTCTGGTGATGAAGAAATACTGTACGGAGATCCACCTCTGTAGTAAACTGCTCTGTTGTCTCTGTATGCCAGGTTTCAACTGTATCTCAGGAAGCTCGGTCCAGTGTACCAGCAGGCTTCTTGATTAAAAGTGGGACCGTCTCCCCATTTCGTGGCTTGGTCTGCTACATTAACCTTGGTCGGAACTTTGTGCCATTCATCCACGGTAGTCGTGGACAAAATCTCGCCCACTCGGAAACCGACGAAATTATGGTAGCGGCGAGTTTCGGATCGTAGCCACGCGAGGACTGTTGAAGAATCTGACCAAAGATATCTTGCGGTCACTGGTATTGTCAACGCCTTGCAGATACTATCCAGCAGTCGAGAACAGATTAAGGCCGCTTGTAGCTCTAGCCGCGGTATTGAAAGAGGCTTCAACGGCGCTACCTTTGTCTTTACTCCTATCAGCGTGCACCGTGGTGCTCCACCAATGCAGCTACGGAGGTACGCAACGCACGCGTACGCATTTTCACTCGCATCCACAAAAACGTGTATTTGCGAGTCCTTCGATGTAACTCCAGTTCCGGAAAAGTAACATCTCGGTACGTTAACTCCCTCAATTTTGACTAGTAGTCCGCTCCATTTGTGCCAATCTTCCAATATTTCTCCACTGATTGGTTCATCCCAGCCTGATCCAGTTTTCCAGATTTGCTGCATTATCATCTTCCCGTGAACAGAGAAATGCGCCACTAGTCCTAATGGGTCGAATAGTGTCATGATCGCTCGTACCACTTGGCGTTTGGTTGGTGCTTCTTGGTGTTCCAAAATGCTTCGTACTTTCTCGTTCAAGCAGTTATCGAAGCTGAAAACATCCTGTGATGGTCTCCACACCATGCCAAGCACTTTTTCGACACTGGCTTCTAGATTCATCGGCTTGTCTTGGACTTTACTGCATTCTCCGATACGCTCTAACACTTCGTTGGAGTTCGAAACAAAATTCCTAATCTCCATGCCGGCCATGGAATGTACATACTTGACTTCTTTTATTAGCCTCACTGCTTCGTCCACTGTATCCACGCTATCGAGATAATCATCTACGTAGTGGTTTTCGATGATAGCTTTAGCAGCTTCGGGAAATTGCTCGGCATACTCCTCTGCGTTTTTGTTCTTCAGGTACTGTGCAATACACGGTGAGCAGGCTGATCCGAATGTAGCTACATCCATCACAAAAGTTTGTGGCGGCTGTTCCGGTCGCTCCCGAAAAACGAATCTCTGCGCCTGCCTATCTCTCTTCCGAATTAAGTACTGGTGGAACATTTCCTTTATGTCTCCTCTGAAAGCTATATGCTTCTGTCTGAAGCGCAACAATATGGTAGGTAAAATAGTGAGCATATCCGGTTCTTTCAACATCATGTCGTTAGACGACACGCCTTCGACTCGAGCCGCCGCATCCCAGATCAGCCTTACTTTTCCTGGTTTGCGTGGGTTACATACTACCCCAAGTGGTAGGTACCACACACGACCAGGTTCCGTAGATTCTAGCTCCTCGGCAGTTATGGGGTGGGCATATCCTTTCTCAAGATATCCGGCAATCTGTTCCCTCACCTTTTCATTTAGGTATGAGTCCTTTGACAGCTTTCTCTCTAAGGCTTCCATTCTGCGAATGGCCATAGGATAGCTGTTTGATAGACAAGGTTCATCGTATCGCCACAGCAGCGCGGTCTCCATTCTTCCATTGACTCTACGTGTGATTTCTTGAAGGATTTGTAGCGCTCGCTTATCTTCCTCCGATTGGGAACTTTGCTGGATGCTCGCTTCTTCGATCGCCAGGAATTGCCGGAAAAGGTCGTGAAGCTCCAACTCCTTTTCGCTTTGCTCCACGTGAACGTTCACGTTCGCTGCAACTCTAGTATCGCTGGCATACCGCCCTTACACGCACCATCCCAGTCGAGTTTTTGCTGCAATCAACTCTCCAGTACCGCTTTCTCGACTCTTTAGTGCACTGATCAGTCTAGCGTTGTCTACTCCAATAATCAACCTTGGAGTAACTTAGGCGTAGCCGAGCAACGGTATTTTCTTTAGACACGGATGATGCTCACATAGCTCTTCATAATTCACGGTTTGGCTGGGCAACTTCAGTTGTCCCACCGTTCTTGCTTTCAGCTGGAATTGCTTCTTCTCGCTTATTCCTGCGATCGTGATTTCGATTCGCTGCGATTCCTTTTCGATCCTTGTTACATCTCCCGTCCAACAAAGATTCAATGGCTCCATGGGTCCTTCTATTCCTAGTTGGCTTGCCACTTCAGCCTCCAACATAGTCGATGAGGATTCATCATCAAGGAAGGCGTAAACGTCTACGCTCTTTCCGTTCCCATAGTGTCAGAGGAAGGTGCCGAAGTATCGCTGAAGACGTCATTGAGTGATGATGCTGATGTACGACGTTTCTGTTAGTTGACGTTGATGCCGAAGGGGTATTCGATTCTGGTTTTCTTGAGTGCAGCGATGCATGATGGCGCATGCGGCAGTCCCCAACTCCACACTCTTGCTTCGAGCGACATGGCCATGATCGATGAGGAATTAAGCATAGTCGACATAATCCCTTCTGTCGCATTACTTTCCATCGTTCGTCAATAGTTAGTTTCTTAAATTCTCGACACTCAGCGATCCGATGGTCTGTTTTGTCACAGTGCAAGCAGGGTTTGGCAATTGTGTTACCTGATTCCTTTTGATGCGCCTTGCTTCTTTCTTCCGATTCGGGAGTCGAAGGAGCTTGTTGGTGCACGAACAGCTTTTCATTTGTTGGTTTCTCTCGTTTACCTTGTTCTGATCTTGCGGAAGCATGCTGCACTGTATCAATATTCAGAGTGACTTCGCTTGCCATTGCAACCAGCTCCGCCATAACATTATTGAACGTTTCCAAGTCGACCACATGGTAGGCACACTTGAATGACGCCCACTGTAGCTTCAGATTTGGTGGGAGCCTATCCACCATCTCCTGCAACAGCATCGGGTTGCTGATGTGTTGCACTGATTTGCCAGTATCATATGCTCGACCAAATTTCCAACTCCCATTCCAAATTTGATTAGAGTTTTAAGGTCATCGCCCCTTGGAAGAAGGGATTTCACGCATCCGTTTTAGAAGCTAATAAATAATAATTTCAGGTCTTCCGTAGAGCCGTTCCAGTGTAGACATTAGGTGGGAAACCGATTCTGGCATCAGCAGACGGCAGCGTACATTTTCCAGGGCATTTCCTCGAAGGCACCGTTGTAGTCTTGCCAGATTCTCCGCATCGTTATACCCGCATGCTTATGTTGAGTTGCGGAAGGAACTGAAGAAGAGCGGCCAATCCTGTGGCTTTCCACAGAAAATAGGTAACTCTCTCGGTATCATTTGACGAGCGGCTAACTGTTCGGCTGTTGGGCCCGTTGAATAGCTGGATCGAGCTCGGTCGTGAACATTTTGCTGCATTGGCACTGACCGTACTTCAGGATTCCCGAACGCGGACGGCTGCTCAGGCCCCGACGGTGGCACTGGCGCCAATGGATTCGCGGAAAGATGCTGATACCCCGAAAGTGGCACAAACACTGACGATTTTGGTGCCTGATACTGCTGTTGCCCCGACGATGGCAAGAGCCCCGACGTTCTCGATTCACGAAATTGTTGATGCCACAAAATTTCCAACGATTGTTGATTTGCTGGACGAGTTTCAAGGATTGTTTCGCCAAACTCCGCATGTTGCTGATCCTGAGCCGTAAACGATAGCTCATGTTGCCCCAAGTACGGCTGCTCTCGGGCAGACTTACTTTGATTCAATAGTTGCTGAGGATAGGCATACTCGCTTCGTGGCTGTGGATGCGAGAGCAGCATAGCTTCTTGTTGCGGAAGCGATCCCCACGAATTCGATGCATGCTGCTGGTATCGTCCCAAGGAGGGGTGCAGCACCGGCGGAATTGCATTGTTTCTAAAGTTTGGTGGATGCTCGTTTGATTTCGTCATGAAGCTCTGATTCCCCTGTGCTTGTTGATCAGGACGCAACTGGTGCACAGATAACGAATAATTTGGTACGGTACTCGGGACTGGCATTGTTCGTGGCGGCAATTCTTTTACATTTGAAACTACGCGTGGTACTTACGCCGGCGGTGGCAGAATCGCTGACCGATTCGTTTCATTAATCTGCTTGTGCCCCGGCTGTGGCTGAAGTATCAACGGATTTGGTCCGGACCCCCTGCATGCACCCGGACGGTGCTGCTAGCATCTTCGATTTCGGATCGATTCCCTGTTTGACTGGTCCCTCCGATTGTCTCCAAATTCTCTTGAGCCATCGGGAACTGATGCATTTGGTGGAGACTCATGTGCATAAAGCATTGCAGTGGGAATTTTGTGGTGAGCACCATGAGAGAACTGAACCTGCCTATCGTTTGAAAAAGCTTCTTGCCTAATGTGAGCTCCTAACTGTCTATTTTTATTATTTATTAACTTCTCTACGCATGGCTGTTTGGGTGTACTGGTTGTGCCAGCCTCGGCTATAGGCTGCAAACCAATGTTTATGTTGCTTACACTAGCTATCACCTGTCTCGCAGTAAACTGACCTGTACCGCTAGGAGTACCGAAATGTGCCTGAGTCATACCAAAATCCGAGTCTGTTGTATCGACGTGCGTCGATAGGGAAATCACGGGTTGCATAGTACCAGCTAGTTCATCGAGCGGCTGTTTTGATGTTGCGATGCTATTGTTAAAACCAGTCTGCTGCTGTTCTGTCGCGACGATTGACGATGCAATCGGATCTACACTCTGTAGCCCGGGTTCCACCGGTTTTCGTTGGCAGCTGACGTCCTCGCTACTCGGTCTTGATCCTTCCTGCTGCTTTACCTCATCGTTGCTCGTCGGTGCGATGTTTGCTGTTTTCGAATGGACTGGCACTACGACACTTGTCACGAAGCTGCCGGCGATGTTAGTTTCCACTTGTTGATGGTTTCGATCGTCGTTCCCCAAATTGAACTTAGAAGGCGCGCTACCTACTTGACCCTCTGTACGACTCACTGCGCCAATCCATCGGTCGGTGTTCTCTCGGACGATCCTGGAGCTAACTCTACTCCTGGCATTTAGCCTCTCTTCTTCTTCGCGCAACTCTTCTTCCAGTACATCGAAACGCTGCTTTTCGAAATCTGTTTCCACTTCGCGACGAAGTCGTTGAAACTTTTCGGCTTCATCCATCTCTTTTAGACGGCTCTTTCTCTCGGATTCCAACTGCTGCATCTTCAGAGCAAGTCGTGCTGCGCTCATGCTACTGCGCGATGCCGTTCCGGAATGCCTGTTCGAACGGTGTGATGAAACCGTGACAACTTCTTCTTCCTCGATGCACCTCCTACATGTGAAACTCAGATCTGCATCGGCAATCGAGTCCCTTACTCCGGCACAAGAGAAGTGTTCATACCGGTCACACTTGTCACACTGGACGAGGTTATCGGCATTATCCGGCTGATCACATGATACACAATTGCTGTCCGGATTCATTTTCGCGGAACTTTTTTCGAGGTGATTCTAACCGCAAATAAAGTACCCACAAAATCTTTGAAGTTTTGTTGGGAAAATCCCCTTTTTTTCCCCCCCCCTCCCCCCCCCCCCTCCTTATCTCCTCCTTTCTCTTTCTTCCCTTTTTCTTTTCCCCTCCCTTCTCCCCCCCCCCCCCCCCCCCCCCCGCGCCCCCCCCCGCCGCCCCAAACCGACGACTCACATGGATTCGCCAACAAATAGTCAACCAAATTAAGCGATCTGGCCATACTACATAAAAGTCGAGAAATAAAAAAAAACTAGATGCCCTGGCGAACGCTGTCCCGCCTCTACCTCAATTGAACTTGTCAAATGCAGAGCGCTGGTCGGTCACAGCACTCTAGATTAGCTTGAATGCGACGCACGTGGTCCCATATTACATCATCTTTCATTATGTTTACAATGTTCCAGCTATTTCATAATAATTTTTCATATTTCTATACAAATAAACCCAGTGAACCCCATGACGAATCGAACGGGATAGGAGTGAAAACTTAAAACGTTTATCCAATATACAAATAAAATGTCCAATGAAGAAACTACATAAAAGAATCAAGTCATTTTTGATTTACACTCACTTTTTTTCAAAAATATTTTGTTAGATTCAGTTTTTTCAAAAGCGGACTACTCTTTTGGTATCCAAATAGTCGAGAAAAGTGGGAACGAATTGTAAATCAGATAAAGGGCTTATTTTCGGTTACTCACTTAGTAATTCTGAATCTAGATTTGATTGTTCGTATCCCGACAGTCAAGCGAACTCAATTCAATCATAGGTGAAATCGGGATACACTGCAATTCGACCAGTTTATAAAAGCGTAATGATTTCAAAGTTCCATTAAAACTCGTACACTAGAATTTTATATTTTTTCTAGGAAATTTCTGAGACAAATATTCTTAGTTTATGATACAGTAGATTTTAAAAATTCATAATTCATCAATTATTTAAGTTTATACTGACTTTGCTTGACTGCTGTTAAACCGAATATTTTTTGGCAAAGTTGTAAAACTTGTTAAGTAGAATTTGATCTAAAAAAATTTGATAAAGTTTACAAGCTATTGATAAGCATACTGATCTATTTCAATGATATTTTCTAAGGTTTCTTCTAGAGGGAAGAACCACTAATACATCTAATGTACGCTGATCTGGAAAGGTTGGTGCGAACCATCGTCGGTCGAGTTTGTAAGCCCAATGTGTGGCCTGCGAATACTTCACTTCCAGAGGACATTTTCGACAATATTGAGTTTTCTTTTTAGGCCTATTTTATACAAGCAATTTGGTGAATTCTGATTGATTTGGTGCTCAATAACATAGAAATGATTGAAAAAAGTAGGAAATATTTTTTTGAGATGTGCTGGGTCGTCCAAACTGCCCAGGAGATCAGAACTTAAGATGTACAGTTGTAACAGTAGCTTTATCCGCTATACAATGTTATGATATGTATTCAAACATATTCAATGAATGTCCTGGAAGACCAACTGACATTATGAGATAATCTTGGGATATTCTATGCCAAACAAACTAACTTAACTTTGTATAGCCCATAAAGCTATTGTTACAATTGTAGACCTTAAATTTTGAAGGACAGTTTGAATGAACTGAAACTAACAAGGTTATCCTATGATGTCTGTGGACGTTTCAGAATATTCATTGAATATGTTTGAATATTTATCGTAGCTTTGTATAGCCCAAAAAGCTACGGTTACTACTGTATATCTTAAGTTCTGAACTCAAGATCAGTTTTTATGAACCTCAACATCCCAAGATATCTCATTATATCGGTTGACCTTCCAAAAGACTCACTTAATTTGGTCAAATACATATTGTTACTTTGTTTAGTCCAAAAAGCTGTAGATTTTAAGCTACAATTCAAAACTTAAAATCTTCAGCTGTAGATTTTAAGTTTTGAATTCCAGGAAAGTTTGGATAACCTAGAACATCCGAAGATTATCTCATAATGTCTGTTGTTCTTCCAAAATATTCAATGAATATGTTTCAATACACATCGTAGCTTTGCGTAGCCCAGAAAGCTTTTGTTACAACTGTAGGTCCTATGTTCTGATCTCAAGGATAGTTTGGATGACCTAGAACATGTCATATTGCTTTATAATGTTTTTTGACTTTAAGAATATTAATTGAATATGTTTGAATATTTATTGTAGCTTTGTATTGCCTAAAATTTACTGTTACAACCGTAAATCTTAAGTTCTGAACGCCAAGACAGTTTGGATGACCTAGACCATCCCAAGATTATCTTCTTATGTATTTTTACGTTCGAAAATATTCACTGAATATACTTGAATACGTGACGTAACTTTGTATAGCCCAAAAAACTACTGTTACTACCGTATATTTCAAGTTCTGAACTCCAGGACGGTTTGGATTACCTAGAGGATCTCAAAGTTATAAAATAATGACTGTTGACCTTCCAAAAGATTCATTGAATATGTTTGAATACAGATGGTCACCATATATAGCTCAAAAAACTACTGTTACAACTGTAGATCTTATGTTTTGAACTTAAGGACAGTTTGGAGTACCTAGAATATCCCAAGATTGTCGCATTATGTCTGTTGGCCTTCCACACTATTCAATCAATATTGTTAAATACATATTGTCCCTTTACACACTCCAAACACCTACTGTTACAACTGTAGATCTTATGTTCTGAACTCAAGGACAGTTTGGATGACCTAGATCATCCCCGTTCATCTCATGATGTTTTTTTTACGTTCGAAAATATTCACTGAATATGGTTGAATACGTAGCGTAACTTTGTATAGCCCAAAAAGCTATAGTTACTACTGTAGATCTTAAGTTCTGAACTCAAGGACAGTTTTGATGACCTAGAACATCACAAAGTTATCAAATAATGACTGTTGACCTTCCAAAAGGTTCATTCAATATGTTTGAATACATATCGTAACCTTATATAGCCCTAAAAGCTACTGTTACAACTGTAGATCTGAAGTTCTGAACTCAAGTACATTTTGGATGACCTAGAACATCCCAGAAAGATACAAAAATATTTAACGTTTATCAACGAGAATTTAATAATAC
This sequence comes from Aedes koreicus, assembly GCA_024533555.2. Classification (NCBI taxonomy): domain Eukaryota; kingdom Metazoa; phylum Arthropoda; class Insecta; order Diptera; family Culicidae; genus Aedes; species Aedes koreicus. The sequence goes on along the minus strand of JAHHFK020003224.1, from coordinate 229,207 downwards.
GTATGCATATGTACAATATTCTAAAACAACGCTTTACACTATTAATAAGGCATTTATTTTTTTCTTCCTGAACTTCTTCATATTCAGGATGTTCTAGGTCGTCAATTAGGCCTTAAACTCATATGTTTTTTTATATTTTCCAGATAGAAGAATTGATGGAAAACAAATTTGCCGAAGACAGTGTACACTTTTATTCAGTCTGTGTGATTTTATACAGCCATTATCCTTTTGGGGTCATATATGACCCCTTAGGCCTGAAGGAGTTAATATACTTTTTAAGACAAGGCTTAACATTTATGAATTTTTCAATAGTATGTGGCCCGAAATCAACAATGTTCTCTATTGAAATTGATGCGTAGAAATACTTCCGATCGATTGGTGTAAAAATTTTGAAAATCTTTTGAGAAATGACTGAGATATTAATGCTCAAAACCTGACCACTTTTCGTGACGGTCGCAATGCGATTTTTTTTTTAAATTGTACCCCAGTATAGAAAACAAAGACGTAGTCCTACGTCAAAAGTCTGGTTTGCAGAACTCGTTTATAAAATATTGCCAATGCCTCAACCCACCAGCCGTTGCATCCAGTGAAAGCTCCAAGTATGTTGTGAAAATCGCCAAGTTACTTCCGATTCAGGTCAACTATGATCTTCTTATTGACGAATGGAACTTGTTAAAATGCTAGGTGCTGACCTTGAGTACAGAGTACAGAATTGAGGAGTATTGGAACCAGTTTTTACTAAGAAAACGGCTGTAGGTGAGCCTAAATACCCTCAGGTGATTAAGGTAGTGAAAACAGCTTCACATGGCAACGGCTCAAAAAAGGAATTGAGAAGCAAGATATGTCAGAAGTAATTCTAGCACAGGCCATGCTGGAAGGCGTTTCAACCGTGCGTATAGACCCGTCTTCGCAAAAACGAGCTGCGGACCAAGTGCAGGAGGTCGTGGAGAAAAAAAAGTCGCTTGATTACGTCGCTTCTTTACAAAAAAAAAAAACCCAAAAAGTGACACTGCGCCGCAGTATTATTCATTTTTGCAAAGGGGGATGACCCTTAGAATAATATTAAATAACAACCCAATTCATCAATAAAATAAATAATGGGTTTTTTCAATAGACCGACCATTTTTTTTCACCATAGCGTCCCTGCATCTATCTGCTTATCTAGCTTTCTCGTTTATTGCCAGCATTTTATCGGATCCTAATACATCCTGATATATCACTGTCAAGCTGGTTGATGATTCTCATCCTATTAGATATAATTTTTTTTACATGTTCTTGTTAACATAAATTTCTTTGTAATTCAAACAGGTCCCAATGCTCTCTTACGCCGCACGATTCACAATAGCGTAAGTAAGACTTCGGTAACTACCAACGCTAAATATGATCCGTATGATGTGTCGCATATAGAAGACGATGGAGATTCAACGTTCGAAAATCTTTTTACAAAGCATCAAGCCACAACTAAGGAATTGGCCCATAAAAAACCGAAAAAGGCGAAGAAAAAGAAGAATACAACTGTGCCGAATTCTTCCGTTGATATCATTGAATCTAATATCATCTCAATTTTACAAAACGCGCACCCCAGTTTCGATGACGCAAACTATACGAATAAAAACAAAATCGTGAAGAAGGATATCACACCAAAGATCATTAAAATGAGCAAAGAAAGCCTCACGCAAATCGTGAAAGCATCCGTTCGGGATGTCATGAAATCCATCCTGAAATCTAGACGTCGCCGCGGTTTCTGTCGATCAGTACCTATACGAAAAATTGTTTTGAAGAAGATGTTCGTGCCAAAGCAAAAGCCTAGCGAAGATAAGGCGGTGCAGGTGTTTTTCAGTGAGGATAAATCCACTAATACGCATCAAATCCCAGTCGAGTCGGAACAGAAAGTCAGCATCGATAAAGAAGTACAGGTGATGAAGGTATACATATTCATACAACGCAATCTAAGATTCAGGTTAGGTTCCGTAGAGAATAAAAAAAACTATAAATGTCAGTACCTCGAACGCCATTATCCTCAATATTACAATACCCCGAGTGGTCACAACCCCGAATCCATTTCCAGTTTTAATAACTAATCAATCTTTTTAAAAAAAAAGATGCATTGATGTTAGTATAGAGGATCTTACAACATATCCGCGAAATATGTTTATTCCAATATACCAGTTCCCCGAAAAATTATCTTCCTAAAGAACTTGCTCCCAGAATAGATAAAGCTTTTAAATATTATATTTATGGTGCTACGCTTACCTACCAAGTCGAGCACTAGACACTGAAATAATCAGTAAGTCGTAGATGAAACAGGCCTATCTGTCAGAGGATAAGCTTTTTCTAGTGTAATTTAAAGGAATTTTCGTTTACTAGAGATAAATTAAAAAAAGTGCTTCGGGTTTTTATTTTTTATTCAAGTTTCATGGATCAAGTGAAGTGGTAGCATAAAATTTTCTAGTTTTCCAATTACAATCGCTCTACTAATACTCTTGTAAAAGTGTTTAAAAAAAGGTAAAGTCAAGGTAATGGTCATTTGATGCAGTGGAATATGTTGAGAATGGCATTCAAGGTAATGACGTTCGGAATAGAGGCGTTCAGACTATGTCAACAGTAATCACTTCAAAGTGTTTTCAATCTTTACCGGGGCTTACTTTAAATTTAAAATAGAGACTTTCAAAGCCTAAGAATTGTATTCTTGCACTCGCACTTAGAAATTGAACTCAAAATTCAGAATTGCGTTAGGCGCAAACGTAACCAATAGCTTCATCCTTGACTGTCTATTGAGACAATGATATCCATGAACTCCACCCATTTTATTTGGTAGTTGGGGTCTTCCTATACGAAATCATTGTGGTTGATGACTTCGACTACATTCGTGGAAAATACCATTTAAAAAACAGACTACATTCGTGGCGACACCACATAAAACAGAATCGTCGACTCAAGATAGCGTCTAATGAGAATTCTTTACCGTCAAACAGGGTGACTTGAAACACTATTCAGAGATTTCTCCTCACAAATTTTCAAAATAGAAACCTTGTGGAAGTTGTAATAGTGAGTGTTTGTACTCGTAAATAGAAATATACAACAAATATTGCGTTTTGTAATTTACAAGATAACATCAAAACTATGGGTGCTAGAAGTCGTCCCTCCCGCGGGTGACTTAAAACAATTTTGTAATTTTGAATGAAACGAAAGTTCAAAAACAGTTCAATCATTGCAACTCATGATTAGCGGTTATTCTGGTTGATATTCCAAGTGAATTTGTTGTTGAAACTTTTTCCTAAATCTGTACAATGTTGGCTTGAGTTGTTCTCACCAAATTTTCGTTGCCGTTGCAGCAAAGTTGTACACCAGTTATTTCCTGGATATCGATTCTCCTTCTTTACTTGATTATCCAGATATTCTCTGGCGATCTATTTAAGGTCATTCGTTTGGTAATGATCAACATTTACTCCTATTGTAGGCTATCTCTCCAGTTCCCGCTATCTTCCGCATTTCTTCTTATAGATCATCACATCATGATTTGGATGTGAAAGAATGAAGTAACAAGATAGTATTGATAATAATAATGAAGACAAACAGTTTTTAATACTTTAAATAAAAATAATCAAACAGGTCACCCCGTAGATATCAGTAGAGTCAATTTTCCCAACGCAGCAGAATTTATTATTTGTTCTATTTTTCTGAATTCTAGTCACTTTTGAACATTCAGTACCGATGAGGTAATCGATTTTGGTGAATTTATTCCTATATTCTCTCAGAAACTCACAGTTACTGATGTCTAAATGTGAACCAAATTCGCGAATGCCCTCAATATGTCTGAAAAACAATGGAATTAAATCTATTACACCCGATCAATAACCAAATGCAGCTAATAGAGTATGAAAAATGCACCCATACTGACAGTTATTATTGTTCAAGTGTATTTTCACTTTAGTTGAATAAAAACTACATCGACAAAGATTTTTCATTAGGGGCCTAACTGACAAAAGTAAACAATGGCTTCTTACGTAAATTTCTCGTGGCACAAAGGCTACCCATGTAAGTCTTTATTTTTTTCGGATAGGCGAGCTCTTCCTCTTCAAAATGACTGTGGCGGATTCATTAGGCGAGTTTTCAATGACGAGAAATCCGTGGAAAAAGCCATTGTTTACGTTTGTCAGTTAGGCCCTAATGAAAACTCTTTGTCGACATATCCATACAAGTGTGGCAAGTCACCCCGATTCACACCAACAAGTTAAAACTTAAAAAAAAATAACAATCTATATCCACCAGGAAAACTGGTTATAATTTTAATCCTCTCAAACCCGAATACAATAACAATGAAATTAAATCCAGCCATTAGTTGCCGTGAGTGAGAGAAAGGTCTGATAATTAAAATTTTAGTTCGTGCAATAAATCTCAGGTCCCCATTGTCTATGAAATCTAAAGGTCCTAATTGGTAAGCGTTGGTTGCGGTACGATTGGCAATCGGTTAGTTTGTTTTTGAAGGACTCGCCTTGAAGAGTCTCGCCGGGCACGAGCTAACATTGCCTCTTCACATGCAAGTGGATGTTCCCTTGCTTGGCGCATAAGTGGAGAGGTTAATACAACTAACATCGACTTTCGGCCAGTGACTTGTAGCACATTATTGACAGAAGTCAACTTTTCATTTGCCGTTCTGTTGCCGACCTATTGCGTTTGGGGGCAAATCAAGGGTGCATGATTGTTTTTGTAAAATATCACAACATTTTTTTAATGGTTCTAGTGTTACATGCTAGTAGATTATTCTAACAATAGAGATATAAAGATATAGAGTGAGAATGGCGCTGCCGTTGCTCCCAAAACATCTTTGCTGGCGTCTTATAGGGATGCAACTGTCAAAGCGAGCAAAAGCTATGGGATTTGACAGATCTATACCCGACATGATTTCAAATCAGAACAAAGGGAACACCAGCGCCATTCTTTATCTATATCTTAATATATCTATTATTCTAACAGATTGAGTTTAAACATGTAAACATTTTCTTGCGTTGAGTAAGATTTAGTTATTGATACTTTCTTCAGCGGTTTCGAGATATGATGATTTTGCAATTCCGCCCATTAAAAATTTTAATCTAGAGTTTATTATTTTGATTCATATTTTTGTAATATTGAATCTCTATGTCCCGAAAACCAGATTGAATTGATTTTAATTAGGGACCAAAAATGTGGTAAGGCATCAAACAGTGTCCGAGTGTGCCCCATCACCACCCGAAACGAATAACTATTTTACTAAAGAAATAAAATCTTCGTTTCTCCGTTATTATTACGTTCTTTTCTTTACATATAGGTTATTAACTTAGGTGGTGTAGTTACACATCTAAGTCATTTACAAAGGACTTGGAAAAATGCTTACAACTTTGGACTCATAAGTTTGAAAACATGCATAAAAAAGGGCACTGAAGATTCTCTGAAGATTTTGCTCTGCAGAGCGGTCTCTCAAGAGGTAAACCAACGAGAACTAGGTAGGTTAGCTCGAGAGCACAATTCATTCATTTCATTCGAGAGCGTGTCTCCAAATGTTCACCACAAGTGCTCTCAAGAGACACCCTCTCACACTCGGCTTGTTTTGCGCTCATCGTAAGCGTGATGATTTTCGTGGCAGCGCAGCTACTGGTTCATCCCCAGAGGAGGCATGCAATATGCATGTGAGAGGCGTATTTGTGTGAAATGCCATGTATGCCATCGTAGCCTTGATAAGTCGGGTTACCCGGAAAGCTGTTCTCGTTCATGATCTTCCATAGCTCATATCGGTTTATTGTATCATATGCGGCTTTGAAGTCGATGAAAAGATGATGAGGATCTGCCGCAAAGTGAAGATTTTGTCCGTTGTAGACCGTCCTTCGATGAAGCCGGCAAGATAACTTCCCACAAATCTATTTGCTAGTGGCGACAGTCGCTGGAAGATGATTTGGGATAATACTTTATAGGCGCCTTTAAGGACAGTGATCGCACGATAATTTTCACAGTCCAGCTTGTCGCCTTTCTTATAGATTGGGCAGATAACCCCATCCTTTCACTCCTCCGGTAGCTGTTCGGTATCCCAAAACCCCAACTACCCAATCAATGTAGAATTTTCCCAACTTGTCCGGGCCCATCTTGATAAGTTCTGCTCCGATTCCATCCCTTCCAACCGATTTTTTTGTTCTTCAGCTGCTTAATGGCTGTCTTCATCCTCTTCCTGTACTCCATTCAGATGTTCAGGATTCTCCCATCCTTATCCCGACACATTTTGGCTCGCGGCACGAAGCCTCTGCGGGATGCGTTGAGTTTCTGGTAGAACTTTCGCGTTTCATGTGAGCGGTGCAGCTGTTCTAGTTCCTCATACTCCTCCTCCTCTTGACGGCGCTTTTTCTCCCGGAAGAGTTAGGTCTGCTGTCGCCGCTTCTGTCTGTATCGTTCCACACTATGACAGGTAGCTTGACGCAGCATAAGTATCCGCGCTGCGTTCTTCTCATTCAACACCTGCTGACATACCTCGTCCAACCACTCGTTCTGTCGGCTTGGTTCCACATAACCTAAGACGTTCTCCGCCACGCTGCTAATAGCTGTTTTCACGGTGTTCCAACAGTCCTTGAGAGGGGTTTCGTCGAGCTGGCCCTCTTCCGGCAGCGCAGTTTCGAGCGATTGCGCGTAGCTTGCGGCGACGTCAGGTTGCTTCAGTCGCGCGAGATTGTACTATGGCGGGCGAGGGTACCGAAAGTTGTTCACTACGGAGAATTTTGGGCGCATCTTAACCATCACTAGGTAGTGGTCCGAGTCGATGTTAGCGCCTCGGTACGTTCTGACGTCGGTGATGTCTGGGATGTGCCGGCAATCTATCAAAACGTGGTCGATTTGTGATTCCGTTTGATTCGGTGACCTCCAGGTGTACCGATGTGGGAGGCAGTGCTGGAAGAAGGTACTACGTACGGCCATGTTTTTGAAGGCGGTGAAGTCGATAAGTCGAAGGCCGTTTTCGTTAGTCAGCTGGTGGGAAAAGGTATTTTACTTATATTTGTTACTTCTTCATGATTTCTGTACACAGATAAAAAGAAACATTGAATTTTCTGCGTTATCTAATGCACATAAAGGGAATGCTAGATTTGGCAGAAAATAATGGGATTTGTAATGTAAAGTTAAGCCAAATAACGCCTTAATCTAGCCAGTTGTATGGAAGATTGCAAATATTGTTGTATGGCGCATGAAAGATTGCAAACAATTTCGTTGTTTACGCCTCCTTTGGCTTGGAATTAAACGAGGGGAAATATTACACGCTTGTTAAAATTAATTATTTCTTTCTGTGTAGTCTTTTGTAGTTTGTGAATTTCTTCATCTTCTGTTTGTTTGGAGCCACTTCGTGCCATTCTGTGATATGAATTTCACTCCTTTTAATGTTTTGCCTTATGCAGTTTTGCCATGAATATGCGGGTCGTACCTTATATTCTAGGGCTGTTTTAGTATACTTCCGTGATAACTTCTATATGATAATGTATCGAAAATAGTTCAGTCTGGCAGTTTTCTTGTTAATGGTTGAGTTGTTAAGCCAATTCGATGCAATATGTGGATTTTCGCTTCCTTCTACGACCTCATTATTTGCACTGTCATGATTTGAGTAGTTTGTTTGGCTTTCATCTTCTGTTTGCTCTGTTGAGTTGACAAATACATCGCCCATTGCAAGTGCACACTGTAAAAGCTGCCTTTTCTTCAAAACTGGGTTCCTAGAGTTATATAATCAAAATCGCCTCACTCTAAAAGACCTCGATAAAAGTATAGCATCTAGGGTTACCATTCTCATTGACATCTCATTTCTGATTTCGTACTTTTTATTCATTGTAAATTTTCACGTTTTTTTATTTGTTGTTGAAAGCAAGCCACAAAAGGAATCAATTGATTGATACATCAAACCTACATTTCCGATTAATATGGATAATGGATCATGAGATGAATAATGGAACAGTTCTCTTATGTGGTAATGCTATCCAAATGTGTGCTGATTTGTCATAAAAAACTATTTCAGCATTACAACACTATGAGAAAAAGAATTCCTTGTAGTATTAGAAGCCTTCCTGGGTCTGGGTCAATTCGTAATTTACTACACGTTTTTTGAAGGAATTTGAAACAGAAAAAGAAGCAGCATCCAACGAAACGACGAATGTTACTGTTACGGTTCACCGTAAGCTTACGTCACCAACTCAATGTTACCTGTGACGATCACATGGAAGTAAGGGACAGGTGGACACGTTTACCTTTCTCGACAACGGTTCTTCCATTACTATGATGGAAAAATCGATTGCAGAGGCAATAGAACTTGAAGCTTAGGCTGAAAAATTATGCATCCATTGGACCAGCGGAATTCAGAAAAAATGTGTACACAGCAAGGATCGGTATAAATTTCAACTCTTGTTCACGACAAACGATTCAAAGCATCAGAGGTATACGTTGTTGATAATCTAGGTTTACCTGAGCAAACAAAAAATGTCACAGAAATGGAATAACGTTACGACTATCTCAAGGGACTTCCTGGGAGATGCTTTACCACAGTGGTTCCAGGGGTAATGATAGGTTTTAATAATATTCACTTGCTGGCCATGTTAAAGCTTCAAAAAGGGCGGATTGGCTAGTTGATAGCAACGAAAACGCGCATCGGATGAACTGAAAATCTACGAGGTAACTTTTAACATCTTCTACATCGTCAAAGATAGATCAATACGAAAATAGCTGATGAAGACATGCACTCTAATGTTCAAAAATTCTTATCTCTAGTCTAGAGCCTAGGGTTTAATGTGGTACCAAAACGAGAAGACAAAAATTATAAACGGGCTCGAGAGATTTTAGAGGAGACAGCGAAGCGCAAAAAAAATTGGAAGATTTGAAACGCGTCTACTCTGGAAGACCGATAACGTTAAATATCTGGACAGCGCATCCATGGCAGAAGAGCGACACATATGTCTAAAGAAGCGACTTGGTTGAGTGAGATCCGAAATTGTACAACATCGTACGCAAGCAGATAACTGAGATGCAGGTGAAAATATATACACAAACCCAAGTAACATTGCCAAAATCATCCAGCTTTATTAAGTTTTTTTTTTTATGAAAGTTTTATAAAAGCCACTAGAAATCAATTTGGTTTTATTATGGCACCAAAAGATTCCCATAGGTTTAATATTTTAGTCAGGTTTATGAGAACCTACACAGCTTGCTTAGAACGATCTTAAAACCTTGTTTTCTCAAATTCCTTTTGCTCCTATCAAAGTTCTTATTTCAACTTTATGCACTCGTAAAATGCTGTTTTAAAATACCGTTTTAGGACTCATTTATATGATCTTGTTATGGTCAGTTGAACAAGAATCTGAAGACCATTTTGCATCAGGTAAACGCATTATACAGCAAATTGGCATTGAGGGAAGTAATGTGGTTTTAAAACAGCAAAAACATGACCAAATAGTTTTATAATGGTAATTGCAAAGATAGATTGGCTTTTTGACAAAACTGTGATTTTTTCAATCGCCATATTGAAATATAGGAAATAATTGAACTGTGGAAGAATAAATGCACCAAATTTAAGATCGGAGACCAATTTCTGCCTTTTTTTAGATAATCTTATTGAATTCCATTAATTTTCAGGAAATTCATGATTCATTTAATGAATATACTATAAAATTGTTTGAAATTTGTTTTTGTTGCTGTAAACATGCATAATTTCCAAAGCGCATTAAGTTTTGGCTCTCATCGTGGCAATATTAACCATAAAATTTAATTCGCATATGATTTGGAGCATGGTACGCTGTAGTAAAAAACTCATTTTTTGGATATTGTGCTATCAAACGAAATCTCCCACAACACTAGATCTTTTTCTTCGGATATTATTTACTGCTAAATGAATCAGAAGAGCAGAGAATCGTACAAAGCAGAACAACAAAAAACAACCACGATATCACAGTGAGGTTTGACAGCTGTGGGTTTTCATGGCAGCCAATAGGTTTTGTGAAGGTTCTCAAGTGCACTCACTAGAACATTTTCAAAATCTTTATGGTCTTATAGAGGTTTTATAAACTTGTTGTCATAACCGTCTGTAGAGTGGGCCTTACCTTACCTTACCAATCAGACTAAGGCCGGTGTGGCCTCTGCTGTACACAGAAGTTGTTTCCATTGTAATCGGTCCATGGCTGTGCCTCGCCAGCCTCGCTGTCTGCGTAGGGTCCGCAGGTCGCCTTCTACTTGATCAATCCACCTTGCTCGCTGCGCGCCTCTTTTTCTTGTACCTGTCGGTTCGTTTTCGAGAACCATTTTCACAGGGCTGTCGTCCGACATTCTTACGACATGCCCAGCCCATCGTAGTCGACCGATTTTTGCGATGTGTACGATGGGAGGTTCTCCCAGCAACTGGTGCAATTCGTGGTTCATTCGCCTCCTCCACGCTCCGTCTTCCATCTGCACTCCACCGTAGATCGTACGCAGCACCTTCCGTTCAAAGACTCCAAGGGCGCGTTGGTCCTCCACTAGCAATGTCCATGTTTCGTGGCCGTAGAGAACTACCGGTCTAATTAATGTCTTGAAGATGGTCAACTTTGTGGTTCGGCGAACTTTGTTCGATCTTAGCGTAGAGTGTAGAGTGGGCCACGTTGTACAAATTTGGGTTTTGAAGAAGCGTAGAGGAGGTGTTGGTAGACAAAACAGTTCTGAACGTAGTTTTATCAACAAAGCCGGGAGGAGTGCTATTCGGTTGATATTAAACTGAAATTGTTAATTGGGGTTGCATGTTTTCCATTCTTATTCAATTAATAATTTCAGAGTGCTCTGTAGGATCATCAATGCTTTTCATAGCCATATGTCTTAAGATCGCGAGGCAGTAAGTATTAACTTAAGGATCGTTTGTAATCTACATGATTGGTAGTTGGTCAACTGTTGTTGTGTTGTGTTGTTTATGTGATGTAGGTAAACATTCAAACAGCAATGAATGCCCGTCTTCTTGATCGTTTTTAAGCAATTTTATGGAATATTGTTTATAAATTTTCACTCTTTCTGCAACATTTAGTTTCCAATGTGGCTAAATTCATCAAATTGTTTTTTGGGATTTTTTCCGTCAATGTTTATGGTGTATGGTTTAAGGTTTTTTGTTGTTGATTATGTTTTGTATTGTTTTTCCAAGTTTGCCTTGGACATGGGGCTTACTTGTGTTGGTGTGAGTTATTGGACTATTGGTTAAGAATTCAACCACTACTTGCACTACCCTAGCAAAAGACTTGTTGCAGTTCAGGAAAGTGAAGTTTAATGTGACCCCAATAAGTCACAATCAAGTAGTTGCAACCAATAATGACAGTTTAGTGTGCAAGTAAATTTATTGTAAATGGTTTATCTTTAGATCCTGACCAAATGGATGGTTTGAGTCATCGACAAATTTGTTCAACAGCTCAGCGCTATTAGTTTAAGTTTTTTTGAAAAAGATTTTCTAACTACGCGACTGGATAACGGTCTAACTGATAAACGTAAACAATGGCTTCTTCCGTAAATATCTCGTTATACAAAATTTACCCATGTAAGCTGATTATAAAGAAATATTCAAAGGGGAGTAGGCTGTGCTTTTGAGCGAAGAAGACGCTTTTTTTCCCGTCATATTTAAAATTTTGGGAAAATTGAAAAATAATCGTGTTTTCGATCGAAATTCACATTAAAAATGTACCAAAGTGCTCCCCAACGGATTTTGCTCACTGGTTGTTGAACAAATCTATGCATTTCCGATAGATTTTCAGAGGAACTTCCATATCCGAAGATAGTGCTTTTCCCCTCTGTTGTGCGTGAATTGATGAGGAGGAGTCGAAAAAAGCTGCCGTCTAGGATCACGGTTCTCGGTGGCAGTGAAATGAAGTGCAATTTTTACGCTGAAAAACGGCAAAAATTTGGTAAAAGAGATTGAAAGTTTAAGGTTACGGTCGTTCGGAGTCGATTGGTGGTATTTTTCAGTCCGGTCGCAACGTAATAGCAGTGGAAAAAGTGAATTGTAAAAAGTGTCCATTCTTGGGTCTGCCTTCTGGTCGTTCAAAATGAATGGCATGATAGCTGCTGCTGCTTGCATCGAACCTGAGCTGGCGGTTGCTACGTTTGAGGAAAAATATTGACGTAGGAAAATCTGAGCAGAAATAAAGTGCCAATATCTAGAACTAGATTTCAGAACAAAATACCCAAACCTTGCCAAAGTGAATTTTGATTAGGTGTGCAGGCTTAGTTTGTAAATGAATCGGTGTAAGAAGAGTGTATTAGACGCAGATATCCGACACGTCGGCGACGGCCGGTTTAATGTGGATGAGTGCTGACTGCAGCAGCTGCGGGTCCAGCAGATCTTGGCCGAGATCTAGGACATCGAGGAGAGCTGGTTTGCAAAGCAACAAATAATTTATTTCTACCAAATTTTGAAGACAATATCTAATATCCTGTTTTATTCTGTCTATTTTGTTTTGTTTTGTTTTGTTTTTCGTTATGCTTCTCTCTTTTCAGTCACATTGGAGCGGCCCATTGGTTTTGGCGGAAAGTGCTACATACTTTCAGCGTATCGTTAATCAAAACGAACCCTGCTGCTAACCCTTCTCCAACTATCCAACATCCCAGTGATTTCTCGTGGAAGTGCAGAGGATTTCTCGGCTTCCTCCAAAGCGAGTATCATGTCAACACGTTCCTTCCCATTCCCTACTTGACCAGCATTCGGACACGGTCGGCGCCGGTATTGCTTTATAATGGGTCACCAGTTTTTACACATTGAAGATGTATGTTAGTCCCAAACAGTCTGTTGGTTCTGGCAATAACGGAATTGCATCCGTGGGCGGTCAATCATGCTCATGCTCAAGTTTTTCTAACTACGTGACTGTGGTGTTGATATTTTTCTAGTATTAAAAGCGAGAATGCATTGCTATGGGTGAGAATAGATTAGAGTAAAGTTTACAGCATACGGAAAAAGAGGAAGATTGAGAAGTATGCTGATGCAGAAAAGATTATATTTTCTGTGCAGATAGTCAGGATCCCATGATATAACATATTCTGATAATTTCGTCACATACTAGCACGGCGTAGCGAGAAAGTGTTGAACTATTAGTTACAATCAAGAGAAAAAGTACAACCCCTTTACCCCCGCGTAGCGAGAAAATTCTACCTGCTGATATTCAATCGAAAGGTTTAGATTCCCTGAACAACATTTTCGGTGACATGATCACTCCAAACGGACAGAATACCAAGGTATACCTTAGCCAGGAAAACCACTTGTACACTAGCGCCACGTCGTGAAAATATCCTGAACTACTGGTCACAATTCAAAAAGCCAATGACCTACTGGACAGTTTTGCTGAAGACTGAAGTCTTGTATTTGAGACGGATCCAGTATATTTCAAAAATGTTCAAGCAAACTAGTGCCTCGTGGCGGACAGAATCGGAAATAATGATCACCAATGAAAAAGTCTCGACCTAGTGAATAACTTTATCGAAGACAGAAACATTTTTAAATGGTCAAACTGCCAAGTTACAGTTTGGTCAGGAAACTCAATTGCACACCTGCGCCGCGTAAAGCAATGTGAACTGCTGGTCATCAATGAAAAGGTGAATTATGGAGAGTGTGAGCTGTTTAGTGGAATACCTGTAACTAGAAAATAAGAAGAATGATTAGTAATTTCCATTTAATTCCAACTACCTTTATTGCTTATCTTGACAGATACGCGTATTTTGTCTACAATGTGCAGACTTCTTCAGTGTCGTGTACTAATACTCGACTGAAAGAAAACCTTCGCCACCTGCCGTTTTCTTTCAGTCGAGTATTAGTACACGACACTGAAGCAGTCTGCACATTGTAGACGAAATACGCGTATCTGTCAAGATAAGCAATAAAGGTAGTTGGAATTAAATGGAAATAACTAATCATTCTTCTTATTTTCTAGTTAATGAAATGGTCATATTTAACTGAAAAACTTATCCGAAGAAAACATCCTCTAAATGGTAAGTTTCCCGAGGTATGGCACCTTCAGGAAATACACGCAGCGAGAAAATTTAGAACTGTTAGCCATCATTCATAAGGGGTTGACCCACTGAATAACATTGTCCAAGACAGAAATATTCTATCTGGTCAGGATACCAAGATACAGCATATTCCGGAAAATAATTTGCACACTAGCGCCACGTAGTGATGGATTCCTTAACTGTTCGCCAAAGGAAAAATCTTGACCTTCTGAATAACTTTGTTGGAGATAGTAACATTCCATGTGATCCGTATCACGAGATATTCCGGGAAAAAATGTGACGTACAAAGTAAAACGCGCGAGTGCTCGTGTTACAAAAGTTAGCGCGAGTGCTGAAAGGTTAAGACTCTGGAATACAAATAAATGGATGCCATCAAGGCTGTTTTGCATCACCACTTAAAATGTTCGACTCAAAATTTAGAAATTACAAAGATTTCACATGTCCAACTTTAATGGCACTACAGTATACAAGGATTAGAGATTTTTCATGTTTAAATTTTGTAGTTTTATAGATGTGCGCCTTCATAAATTCATAAATGGCAAATTTGCCATGATGACGGCCAGTTTTGAACTCCGATGACATACTCCTTAAAATGCTGTATTTTAATGGATTATAAGACCACAAGTATTCAAATGTTTCCTATGTGAAATAGTTTGAGCGGCTCGGTAAAACTGTAATTTCTCAAATCAAATTATACTTATTTGCGAAGTATTCCACGAAAAAAAATCAAATTTTATCAAGGTTTATAGCATATAACATGTCTTTATCATGGTCTAAAAGATCCTGATAAAACCCAAACTGTTACTTCGGCTGCTATGTAGAATTTAGGAGCAAAATAAAAATTATCCTTTATTAACAACGTTGTTGCTGCGAGTCCAAATTTTATTTTCAAAATTTATTGAACAGTTTCCTTTAAACATTAAGTGGTATGTTGTATTAAGATATAATAGGTATCAATAAAAGTCCCAAAGAATGAATAAAAAATCATTTTTCAAAACCGTCAGATTAAGGGTTGGTGCCAAAAACCGATGGGGTAGCCCAATTGGCGTAAAAACTTTTATTTTCTTAATGAGACGCTTAGCCCTTTCAGACTTAAATCTTTCCAAGTGTTGATTGATTTGGTGGTCGATTGATTAAAAACATAAATTTTTTTTTTTTTTTGAGATGCGCAAGGTCGTCTAAACTGTCTTGAAGTTCAGAACTTATTATCTAAGGTTGTAACAGCAGCTTTATCTGCTATGCTTAAAATATGTATTCAATTGATAAAAAAAATAAATGAATAAATTTAAAAAAATAAACGATGAGAAAAAAAATTAGCTCGTAAAGCTACTGTTACAATTGTAGACCTTGAGTTTTGAAGGACAGTTTGGATGACCTTAAACTAACAAGGTAATCCTATGATGTCTGTGGACGTTTCAGAATTTTCATTGAATATGTTAGAATATTAATCGTAGCTTTGTACAACCCAAAAGGCTACGGTTACTACTGTATATCTTAAGTTCTGAACTCAAAGTCAGTTTTTATGAACTTGAACATCTCAAGATAATCTGATAATACCTGGTGACCTTACAGAAGATTCACTGAACGTGTTTGAGTGCATATCGTCACCTTTTATAGGTTATGAAGCTACTATTACGACTGTAGATCCCAACTTCTGAACTCAAGGGCAACTCAAAGCGGTGACCTAGAACATCCCAACATATCTTGTTATATCTGTTGACCTTCAAGAAGGCTCACTCAATTTCGTCAAGTACATATTTTTACTTTGTTTAGTCCAGAAAGCTACAGTTACCGCTGTAGATTTTAAGTTTTGAACAAACTCCAGGATAATTTGGGTAACCAAGAACATCCGAAGATTATCACACAATGTCTGTTGTTCTTCCAAGATATTCAATGTTTCAATGTTTCAAATTTGTTTCAATACACATCGTAGCATTGCATAGCCCAGACATTTTTTGTTACAACTGTAGGCCTTATGTTCTGATCTCAAGAATAGTTTGGATGACCTAGAACATGTCAGAACACGACTTTGTGGACCTCAAAAAATATTTTTTGAATATGTTTGAATATTTATTGTAACATTGTATTGCCTAAAAATTACTCTAGGAGTGGACAGTAATTAATTGGCGGAAGGCATATGAAGGTAGTATACGATCGGGCGCAAAATCTTTTACCAAGCTACCCCAAATGCAGGGTTGGCGAGGGGGCCTACCCTGCATCTGGAATAGCTTGGTAAAAAATTATGCGCCCGATCGTATACTACCTTCATATGCCCTCCACTCGTTTTCAACTTATATCTTTCAATTTTCAAAGCCTGCCGTTATGCTAAACGGAACTATCCATACTTTCTCTACATTTCTCTTAGTTCTAGCAATAAATTACTGTCCACTCCTGTGAGAGGCTCTAGTTGTTGTCGAAATTATCTGCTTCTGATAAATTTCGTCATAGATCGTTACTCCGCGCATTGGAGAATACAACAAACAACAATCAAAGTGGTAAAATTACTGTTACAACTGTAAATATTAAGTTCTGAACGCCAGGTCTGTTTGAATGGCCTAGACCATCCCAAAATTATTTTTTTATGTATTTTTACATTCAAAAATATTCACTGAATATGCTTGAATACGTCTAAAGCTACTGTTCTTAGAGTAGATTTCAAGTTCTAAACTCCAGGGCAGTTTGGATAACCCAGAGGGTAAAGTTATAAAGTAATGACCTCTGACCTTTCAAAAGATTAATTGAATATGTTCGAATACATATCATCAGCTTATATATCCCTAAAAACTACTGTTACATCTCTAGATCTTATATTTTGTTCTTAAAGACAGTTTGGATGACCCAAGATTATCGCAGTATGTATGTTAACCTTCCACACTATTTAATGAATATTGTTAAATTCATATTGACTTTTGTACACTCCAAAATCCTACTGGTACTCAAGGACAGTTTCGATGGCCTAGATCATCCCAGTTCATCTCATAATGTTTGTTTTACGTTCGAAAATATTCTCTGAATATTCTTTAAAACATAGCATTACCAAAAACCAATAGTTACTACTGAAGATCTGATGTTCTGAACTCAAGTACATTTTGGATAACCTAGAACATCCCACAAAAATGTGTAACGTTTATCAACAAGATTTCAATAATACGTATGCATATGTGCCCTTTTTTTAAAACAACGCTTGTTACTATTATACAGGAAAAAATCGTTCCCGAAAATGAAAACGGACCGTGAATTTGTTCAAGTTTTCAGGTTTTTTTTCCCCTTTAAACGTGATTCAGTTCACGGTGTATTTTTGCTTGCTCTCGAATTCGTGACTGTAATTCACGGATCTGGGCACGGATTTTTTTCCCGTGTAATAAGGCATTTATTTTTTCTTCCTGGACTTCCTCAAAATAAGGATGTTCTAGATCTATTTTTTCTTAGTGTTTCAACTCAAATGTGTTTTGTTTATCCCAGATAGAAGAATTGAGAAGACAGTGAACACTTTTATTCAGTTTGTGATTTTAAAAAGCTATTTTACTTTTGGGTTCAAATATGACCCCTTGGGCCTGAAGTGGTTAATGCATACTACAAGTCATAATCATGGTCTAAAATATTATTATAAAACCCAAGTAATTAATTGAGCTGCTTGGTAAGATTTAACCCTTATGTGTTTAACAGGGTACCCGGGTCCCTACCAAATTCAAATGATTGTTACTCTGGCAATTATTGACCGATTTTAATTCTTTTGGCACCGTTAGATTCAAAAACTTATTCGGAACGGCAATTTTGTAACAAATTCCCGTGGGGCTTAGAGTGGCCATGAACACATTTAGAAAGAAACCCTGGCAATATGTCTATAGAATGCAAAAATATGGCTTATGCATGCAAAAGTGGAGGCCATATACGTGCAAATTCCATTGTTTTTTTAAACGAGTAGATTTTACATCGTATGTGATTTAAGCTGCAATAACAAATTCGATTTAAAATACGATGAAAGCCACAAATATACGAGTGTGACTTAAAATATAGGAATACATGATACTACCTGAACACTGTTATACGACTTTTGGTTGTCTGGGTTGTCCTCGGACCTGTCATTCCAGAACATGTTCCCGTGGGGCCTCGAGTGGCCATAAACAAACTTAGAAAGAAACCCTGGCAATATGGCTATCAAAATTCATGAAATTTCTCCAGTAGGATATTTCTCAACGTTTTGTGGCTAGTTTTATTCATGGCCACTCGAGGCCCCACAGAAACCTGTTCCAGGATGACCGTTCCGAAGACAAATTGTCAGATGGCCACAAAACGTTGAGAAAAGGCCTTCTGGGGAAATTTCATGAAGTATGAAACCCATATTGCCAGGATTTCCTTCTAAAAATGTTGATTGCCACTCGAGACCAAACAGGAACCTGTTCTGGAATGGCTCGTTCGAGGACACATCATTAGGTGGCCACAAAACGTTGAGAAATTTCCTACTGGAGATATTTCATGAATTTTGATACCTACACACTTAGAAGTTATGAATTTGACACGAGACGTAATTCATGTTTGTAAAAAGTCAGGGAACGTGAGGAAAAATTTCGTTTAAAACTATGTCTCCTTAAACTGGCACATACGCAATTCGACGAAAGATGTGTTTGATTGAATTTATTTTCTCATCCCTTTCAATTTATTCTTATGTGCTAAAGGACGTTTGCATATGTTGGTCTCAGGGGACAGAAATTTACATGGAATTTTGGTAGTGTGCATATTGCCAAGGTTTCCTTCTAAATATGTTCATGGCCACTCGAGACCCCAGTGGAATCTGTTGGCCGTTCCAGGAACAAGTTGGCATATGGCCCACAATGGAATAGAAATAGTTTCTAGGAATCATTCCAGAGATTGTGACACCCATTCCCGGAAATTCAATTGATATTCCCAAACAGTGTCTCCGTATCGGACCACAGCACCGGAAGCTTAGATTTCCGGGAACCAGATGAATTTCGATAATATTCATGAAGCAGATGAATGTTTGAATCCCAAAGGGAAAGGGAGGGGGGAGGGGTGCGGGGCAAAAGAAATTAAATCGGTCGATAATTGCCCGAGTTCAAATTATTTGAATTTGGTGGGTACCCGGGCACTTTGTCGAACACTTAAAGGTGTTTACTTTTGTCGAACACATAAGGGTGAAGAGCCAAAAGCATATTTCACAATCAACAATTTCACAAAGATATTTCCTGAATTTTTTGAACAGCGTCTTTCAAAGACTAACTAGTAGATTGTTCTGAGACATGATTGCTACCAATATTACATACACTCTGCCCTGTTAGCCTAGGACCACCCAATATTTTCTCCATATGATGAAGAATAAATTTATGTTTTGAGCATACCCTATTATATTATGTTTGTATTAGTGAACGCAGTATAATGAAGTGGTAGTGACAGATGTACACTTCAGCATCTGTGTTTATTCAGTCATAAACATGTTTTTCGGTGTCCAGTTAAGTTGGAATTACTTGCTTTCTTCGTGAGTTTTGAGTTCTTTTATGGCGCATAAAATCTGATTGTCGGGGGGAAAGGCACTCACCGATAAGGAAAAAGGTAAAATTGAAGCATTCCGTCGGAAAAAAAAGTCGGCATTGGAGAAATAGCTCGCCGACTCGGTCAATCGCATTATGTGGTGCTCAACTATTTGGATATGGTCAAACTGTGATGCAGCCTCGCTGATCGAAGCTTTCCGAGCAAGACAAACGTACGATTGTTAGAATCGCTTCGAAGAAGCAGGAACTCTATTTGAATGTTTCCCGGGAGACTGTTCGTCAGGTTTTGATCGAAAGTCCGCTCACTAAACGGACTAAAAAGGCTCCAAAGCTGATCCCATCTCACTTCGAAAAACGCTTGAACTTTGCGCGGAACAATATGAATCGACAGTGGGATACGGTTAGTTATTAGCCAGACCACTGATGCTGTGCAATTTAAATTGTGTATATTGCATGCTTTGAACAGCTATCCTTAATGCTTTTTATTCTTGCGCAGACGATCTTCAGCGATGAAAATCGCCTTCACGTCGTCCAAGATGAATTGCAGGGACTTCATCACGGTGCTGGAAACACGTCTGCTACCTTTCATGCGTAGATTTCGGCGCAAAAAGTCTATTTTTCAGCAGGACAACGCTGCTATTCCCCCGAGCAAGGAAACAAAACAGTGGATGAAGGACCATAGAAAAGATCTGTTTAACTGGCCAGCCCGCTCCCCAGATCCAAACCCTGTGGAAAACCTCTGGGGGTCATGGTACGCAGGATTTATGCGGAAGGAAGGCAGTACACCACTGTAAATGAGCTGAAATCGGCTATTTCTGAGACATGGGGAAATATTGACAACCCTGTCCTACAAAAACTTTGTGAACAGCATGTCGAACCGAATGTTCTGAGTTATTAACAGGAACGGTAGGGCAACTGATCATTGACATGTTATATACAGTGTTTATGAGCTTTATCTGCATTCAAAACGCAGAAAACTGATCGAAATCTGAAGTGGTTCTAAGCTAAATGGACAGCAAAAATTAAAAAAAAAGCTCTAAAAAACACGTATATAAGCTAAGTTGCCACTAAATGGCTACAATAAGATCTGTATCCACAATAATCCGAACACCTCAAAACATGAATAAAACATAAATTTCGCCTTATATTTCCGTCGTAGTTGTTTATTTCAGATTCATGGGATGTGTTTTAACAATTCGTGAAGACAAAACATAGTTATTCGGTATTTGCTCCGTCCATTAAGGTTTGTACAGACTCTTCAGAAATCGTAGAAGCCGTCTTTGTCCAAATTTGCTGGAAAAGTTTGATGTCTTTGATTCCTTGCTTCTTTCCAGAAAGCTTCCGCTTCATCAGAGCCGAATATCTCTCGATTGGTCGTAGCTCTGGGCAATTTGGCGGGTTTGAGGTTTTTGGTACAATGTTCACTTGATTTGCTTGGTACCACTCCATCACCGTTGTAGCTTAGTGGCATGATGCCAAATCGGGCCAGAACAAAGGTTTTTCTTTGTGACTTTTGATGAAGGCTAGCAATCGCTTCTGCAGATACTCTTTCTGATAGATCTCCTTGTTGATTGTGCCTGTAGTGACGAAAGATTTACTCTTTTTGCCACACGTGCAAATTGCTTGCCACACAAGGTATTTTTTTTTTAGAAATTTCGATGCCTTCTTCGTTCTGAAATGCTCAGCTGTAGCATTTCTGGCCATAGCAGAATAAAAAGCCAGCCCTGGAAGCTGCTTGAAATCCTCCAGGACATAAGTTTCATCGTCCATAACAACGCATGAAAACTTCGTCAAATATTCGCAGTACAAACGTCGAGCCCGTGATTTTGCTGCTAAGTTCTGTTTGTCGTTGCGATTTGGAACTGTTTTTACTTTATACGACTTAAGTCCCAAACGTTGTTTTGATTTTTGGATAAAACAAGGCGTCATCCATATTTTACGAGCCCCCGTTCGAATGGAGAGATTTGGGTTTTTCGTTTGTATCCTTTTCACCTTTCGGTCCATGACAGGATCAGCGCGTCCAATGTTTTTGTCACTTCTCGATTTCCTCTCCACCTTCCGAAAATGATTTGAGCACATCGTGAACAGTGGATTTAGGCAAATCTAATGGTTTTGCAAGGTCCCGTATCGACAAGTCAGGATTTGCCGTACGCCCGTACAAAATTCGCTCGCGCACTTGTTGTTCTTTCGTCGCCATCTTGAATACTAAACATGAAATGTAAACATTAATCATAATTTTTTTCTCAGCTATACCACAGTGAAATTTTGCATTCCTACGTGCAATATTTCAAAAGTTACAATGATTTGAAGGTGTCCGGATTAATGTGGATACAGACCTTATAATCTGAACATGATGAACTCAATAAAATATCAACAGGTCTTTCTAAACTTCTTAAATGTTGTTTGAATTTTCCCAAAAATATAGGTGGTCCTGAGCCTATTGGACAGAGTGTATATTGGTAGCAATTTTTTGAAAAGCAATTAAAAAAATAATTAATGAACATCAGACCAGAGGCTGGCGCCATGGATCAATAAGGAGACCCAATCAATGCAAAAATAGCTTAATGAACAATTTTTCAAACTTGTAATCGATCTTCCTCCAAATTATGGGTTTAAATCGAGGAAGATCAATTACAAGTTTGCTCTTTTTTCGCTCACTTCGAATGAAATAGAAATTAATGTATTCTGAAGCTGAAACTCGAAGAATGACACCAATGTATGCAAAGCATTTAATAATTCATGTTTTTCTTATTTTCAGGTATGCAAAAACATTTGTTCATCCCAAATATGGATCCAAAAGATCATTTCTTCTCTGACCGGTATGTATCAATACGATAGTTCTCAACATTTGTTGAACACGCGTTCTTCGCATATCAAAAATATCATCTCTGAAATAAGAGAGCCATCATCATTAATTCTGCATTGATTTCTTCTAATCCAAGAAAACTTCTCTAAATCATCTTCTATGACCTGTTCACCTAATTCGGGAAATATGTAGCTTTGAATATGCAAAAGAAACAACTCCGAGCCACGCGTATTTAACGCGTAACCGTTGGATGGGTCGCCAATTTATGACCTCCCAAAATCCCTGCTAGATTGTCGTCAATTTGATTGGTGAATTTACAATTCATATCAATCTGTGAAGCACGCAAATAACCGGTTTGCCAAAAAAAAAAATATCACAAATAGTCATTCCGGTTATTTTAGGACTCGGGAGATGCCACCTCGACGCCAGAGTAGGCGTGTGCGTTTTGCTTAATGAATTTCTGATAGTGAAATCATGCAAAGTCCATACAAAGAGTCGTAAATTTGCCATCGGCCTTGGAATTGATTGCCGCTAAAAAAAAGAGGTGATGACGATTATGGATAACATAAATCACTCAAATCTGCTCGGGTGAGCCATTGATCGAACGTGCGGTATTCGAAGATATCGACTTGATGCCCAGTAACTCTAACCTATTGCACAATGTGAGTTCATGATGGTTTTCATAAACAAGAAAACAAAAACTAGGAAAACCGGTGGATTTGCACGTAACTTCCTGTGAGTGCTCTCCACGTGAGGTCAAGTCTTAACTGCCGAGTGCTGAGTTTGAAGTGCAACAATTGCAGCACCACCAGCTGTACCGTGGATCAGACTAATCATAACCTGCCAGATCTGCGACGATGGCGAATATATTATCATCAAATTAGTCGACAAAAAGCAGAACCACGTCAACCG
Source organism: Aedes koreicus (assembly GCA_024533555.2). NCBI lineage: Eukaryota > Metazoa > Arthropoda > Insecta > Diptera > Culicidae > Aedes > Aedes koreicus. The sequence continues at coordinate 205,987 of JAHHFK020003224.1, read as the reverse complement.
CTGGCTGCAAGCAGAGGAAGACGCACGTGTTTGATTCCAACAGATCTCGACGGATGTGGGAGAAACTTGGACGGTACGGAAATCAGTCGGAAGGGATGTCACAGTGGCATAATGTATAGCTGTGCGCTGTGTACATATGTGATTGTGTAACTGATATTGATTTACCAATCCATCAGCATTAATATAACACGATTTTTTACGAATAAACCACTGCATTTGGTGCTAGGGGTAAAAATAAATCAACATAAACGGATCACGTCGTACAGAATAACTCACGTGCACCAGACAGCACAACGTGATGGTGATTGCTCGAGGGTCTTCTTGATTGAACCTAACGAAAGCCCCAAGTCGTAGATAACCAACCGCACAAACAATGTGCAATTTAAGATTTTCTGCCGCTAGCTGCAATAATTACATATCGTCCATCCCAACACCTTCTTTGGAAGGAAGAAGAAGAAGAAGCTAGAAACGATTGTATGACAACAAATAGTAACAGCAAAACTCCCCTCACGATAGTCAACCTGTCTACGGTTCTTGTTTTGTTTTCGTCACTTGGTAGGTAATTGCATTGCTGCCGTGCTTGGGTGGATCATCTCCGAAGATAACCTTGCTGCTCTCTGACATGCGATGTCACGACAAGTACGACAAGGTGGCTGCATGCAAATTGCACTGCCTTATCACTGTCACGATTGGGTGAATATGAGGGGCGTTAGCTGAGCAATTGCCGTCAGAATGATACGACTAATGGAACAGGCCAATAAGATATGAGGCGAAGAAAAATCGAAAATCGACTCTCACCGATCCTTGCTTTGGAATTTTCTACCAATAGTACACATATGAACTAGGATAAATCTCAATTTTCAAGCTGATAGCTGATGTAGTTTCAAATATATTGAAGGTCGAAGTTGTAAAAAGCCTAAAACATGTAGTTTTTGTCGCTGAACAACACATAATTACACTATACTATAAGTAGTGAAGTTAATAATGATTTACTAATTATTATCTTCACTACCTATAGGTTTCGATACATCATTGGAAAGGTAATAAAGCAAGCCTTTTAAAAAACAAGTGTTTTGTGAAATAAATAAAAAAGGGATGAAAAATAGTAAAAAAAAACAGAAGAAGAAATTTTAAAAAAATATGAAATTTCAATTTTGTTGAACGGCAAATTTTTGGTCTCGCATTGTCTCAGTCTAAAAACTGATTCTAGCTTAAGTTCTATGCCTACACTAACAAGTTTTATAGCGGTTTGCTAATACTTGCGACCAATGAAAATAGAGTGTTTGTTAAATGTTTGGATACTGTAGAAAATTTCAAGGTCAGAAGTGTATTTTTTTTTGTTCTTTTATTTAAGCCTTTTGAGCAGGCTTTTGTTAGTTATTTAACCACAGAATATTACTTATAAACATACTTGAATATATCACGGCAAACTTTTGAAGAGGGCTTATTTTTTTAAACAAATACTCATCGAAGAAATAGGGAAAAATAGAGAAACACACTCTCAAAAAAACTTTGTTGGTAAGCAATTTCAATTGATGATTGAGGTTTCAATTGATGATTTCGCGCCTAAAACAGATTTTGTCAAAGACTAGTATATCATTTAGGTTGAGAAAAGGTTTCTCTGTATGTAGTTTGTATGATATTTTTTTGACGTAGACTACGTCTTACGGCAAGGGAGCGTGTCAATTGAAAATCTAAAAATAAGCGACCGTCACGAAAAATCGTTACAAATTAAACTCTTATAACTTCATAAATGCTCTATAGATTTACAAGATGTTCACATCAATCGGTTGTAAATTTTCCCGCGTATCAATTCAATTATCAAAAATTATCCGTTAACAATGTTATACTATTGAAAATAACGAAAATAAAAGGTGGTGTCTTATAATTTGGTTTTGCAGGCTAAATTTACTAAATGCACAGTACTTTCCTATCACAGATTTAAAATATCAGCAACGGAGCCAGTATTGATTGACAGCTGGCGATGTACCCTGAGGGGTACACTCATTCAGCAGTACGGAGCGGAAAGGCGTCAACGTTGGATTTGGCAGCTAGTGGTGGCAACCGTTGCTAGGCAGCCATTAACTATGCAGTGGTGTGCTAGGCAGTCGGTTGCCAGCCGGGGGGCGCAACCATGCGGAAGCGCAATAAGGTGCTTGTGTGTGTTATCTTGTTGGTACCTATCTTTTGGTAAGGCGCAACGTGCAACGGCTATAATAACCTACTTTTTCAATAGACCGAGTAGGTTTTAATTCAAATCCACATTACTCTCCAAGTTCTTGCTAATTGGCAGCCAGCGGTGGCAAAAACAATTAAAATTTTCGCTTCGTTGCATACCTTGAGAGCATTGTGTCGAATTTCCATATGGCTACAGTCTCGAAAAATTGAAACACAGGACGGTAATAACTCGCTTAATTATTCAGGGATATATATATATATATATATATATATATATATATATATATATATATATATATATATATATATATATATATATATATATATATATATATATATATATATATATATATATATATATATATATATATATATATATTATATATATATATATATATATATATATATATATATATATATATATATATATATATATATATATATATATATATATATATATATATATATATTTATATTAGGTGCGCAACTAAGTTCCCGCTGTCGCTGTTAAGCAGTAGATGGCGCCAGTAGTAAGTGCTGGTCGAATGTGGTACATCTCAAGCGTCATAAATCAAGCTCAGACATATGGTAAACAAACCGCTTTGCCAAATCTGTGATTTTGGTTTAGTGTTATATATTTTGGTTGTTTGAAGATGTCTGATTTCGTGCCAAATAATCGTCATTTGCGGGAAGTGTTGTTTTCTTCTTTCATTCGAAGAAAACGGCGGCTGAAGCACATCAAGACCTCCAAAAAGTTTACGGTGATCCTGCTCTGAGTGAAACAAGACATAAAAAAAAGAAAAAAAAAACGGAAACATTCATGGGGACTGCCCGGGCATGCTTCAACATCGTCGCCTGGGCCGAATATTCACGCTGCGAAGGTTATGCTGTGTATTTGGTGGGACCAAGTTGGTGTTATTTATTATGAGCTGTTGAAACTAAACGAAATCATTACCGGGGAACGGTATCGAACTCAATTGATGCGATTGAGCCGAGCACTGCACGAAAAACGGCCACAATACGAGCACAAACACGAAAAAGGGATTTTTCAGCATGACAACGCTCGACCTCACGTTGCGAAACCCGTGAAAACCTACTTGGAAACGCTCAAATGGGAAGTCCTACCCCACCCGCCATATTCTCCTGATATTGCACCGTCCGATGGCACATGGTCTCACTGGTCAGCAATTCCACTCATATGATGACGTCTCAAAATGGCTTGAGTCTTGGATAGCATCAAAAGACGAACAGTTCTATCGAAATGGTATTCACGTTCTACCAGAAAGATGGGAAAAAGTCGTAGCTAGTGATGGGCAATACTTTGAATAATTCATTTGTAACCTTTGTTTTCAAAATAAAGTTCCTTTTTCACCAAAAACCAGCGAGAACTTAGTTGCGCACCAAATATATATAAAATATATATATAAATATATATATATATATATATATATATATATATATATATATATATATATATATATATATATATATATATATATATATATATATATATATATATATATATATATATATATATATATATATATATATATATATATATATATATATATATATATATATATATATATATATTTCACGTGATATGTATATATATATATATCACGTGATATATATATATATATATATATATATATATATATATATATATATATATATATATATATATATATATATATATATATATATATATATATATATATATATATATATATATATATATATATATATATATATATATATATATATATATATATATATATATATATTTTATATAAATATGTTTATATAGATATATATATATATATATATATATATATATATATATATATATATATATATATATATATATATATATATATATATATATATATATATTATACATATTTGGTGCGCAACTAAGTTCTCGCTGTTTTTTGGTGAAAAAGGAACTTTATTTTGAAAACAAAGGTTACAAATGAATTATTCAAAGTATTGCCCATATATATATATATATATATTTCACGTGATATGTATAAATATATATCACGTGATATATATATATATATATATATCTATATATATATATATATATATATATATATATATATATATATATATATATATATATATATATATATATATATATATATATATATATATATATATATATATATATATATATATATATATATATATATATATATATATATATATATATATATATATATATACATATATACATATATATATATATATATATATATATATATATATATATATATATATATATATATATATATATATATATATATATATATATATATATATATATATATATATATATATATATATATATATATATATATATATATATATATAAATGAACTGCTGTCCGTTCATGACAGCATCACTCACGAACGAGACAATAGATTTACTTGATTTCTTTTTTATTTGGTTCGTCTTGATTTCCAACGGGTTTATATAAAGAAATAAATAGAAAAAAATACTAAAAAATGAAAACAAATCATAAAAACCAAATTGTCATCAATATCATAATATGCTAGACAGCAAGACCATCTTTCGATTTTTAAAGAGAACCCGTTGGAAATTTTTATAATGGCGTCGTAATTTACAAAAAAAAAAAACAGCGAGAGGAGAAAATCACTCATTGTTACTTAGGTTTCCAGAGCTCACGCAAGTAGCTACCGTTCGCTTAGATTTGATAAGAATCGCGTCTAAAACTTAACTTTTATCGCTTTTTACGAGGTTTTCGTAAATTACGGGTTTTTTCGCGGATTCAGGGATTTACTCGGATTTTTAAGTAGTTTTTTTCTACATCGCACTCATTCCTGTGTATAAAGCAACCTCAGTGTAAACGATTTATAACGTGTAGATGTACGTATAAACTGGACCGTTCGTATTGCTGACACCTCGCAGCGAGATGTAAATTCTCGATCAACACCAGAATAGGGCCTATCAACATTTGTAAACAAATACTTCTGAGCCCTTTTTCTAGCAAGCCATATGCCACCCACGCAAACCAATACCATAATCACGTAGGGGAAAGTTTCTTCTACACGATGATGCTAGAGGTTTGTGTGTGTAGCCTATGGTTTCCGAGCAAAAGGGCTCAGAAGTGTTTGTTTACAAATGATAGGCTGTTGTTGATAGGCCCTTCTATTGTTGGTCGAGAATTGGAGTGAAGGTCAATGGAAAGTGAAAGTATTAGTTTATGTCTTCTGGGTTGAACTGAAAGGTGTGCAATAACGTTTTTGTTTACATTATTATCGTTCGCCGTGTGATTAATAGTGCATCTAGAAGGTGAAAACGACGATATTACTAGAAATTAATAAGAAACTAATTATGTTGCGACTTCAGTTAATTTCAATTAGTATTGCTGTGCAATGCTCCCAACTATTTGGAGTAATATCGTTCGCTCAGCCGCACGGCTGCTAGCTCAGCAAATTCTTGAATGAGTGACAATCAGCGTGCAACTCAAACTGAATTGGGTTGACAACGGATGGTACGGGCTCGAATGATGTTGAGTGAAGAAGAAAGAGCAGCTCAATATACAAGCGATAGATTTAGCAATAAGCGTAAACGGGAAGTATCAGAGATATCTGGCGACAGTCGTGCCCAAAATAAACTTATTACGCCTTTTTCAATACCAGACCATGAAATGTCTTAAAATTACCATAAAAAATATCTTTTTTATCATATCAACTACAAAATACTACAAAAATATGGAAAAATCATCGAAATTTAGAAGATATTACCTGCTATTTAATATGAGTGCGTTAAGACCTTTTCAATAACTGGTAATGACGTGTTTGTTAAATTCTATTGACAATATACTTTGATCAATCGGGGTGACCCCGGCGTAGTGGTTAGCATCCATACCTCTCACGCCAAAGTCACGAGTTCAAATCTCACCCCCGGACAAGTTACGAAAAACACACAAAGAGGTGTTTTAGTAACTGCGTCGTGATATGAACCAGCCCGAGGCTAAACATCTTGACAATACAGAAAAAAAAACTGCAGAACACTGAAAAAACTATAGAAAAACAAATTGAAACTTTCTACATATTCTAGGTCATTTTAAATCAACATAAGTTTAGCCTTTTTCAAAACTTGATCGTGATATGTTTAGAAATGTGCATTGACAATGTAATTTGGTCAAAAATAATCATAAAATCTCGTAAAAATTCTGAAAATATTTTTGTCCGCCTGCTTGTATGAAATCCCCCATAGTGCGACTGAGAGCCTGAAGCCGTTTTGATTCATGAAGAAAGTGGTAGTATTTTCCTATCAAAAGAAAAGCCGATAGTTAGTGGAGAACATTCTCTTCATAATATTTTTCACGACATCGCATTTTAGCCACCATTGAAGTAATTTTTAAATCGGTTTAACCTCGGTGGGACGATGAAATTGCAGCCAGTGAAAATTCAAAGTAGAGAGACGCCATGCACTTTCACAAGATGAGTCAAATTTTAGTCTGCATCGAGCGAGCAATGATCACACTCTTCAAAAAACCTATCTCTTCCAAAGTCCTTGCGCTTTTGCATGTTGATTCTGTTGCATACAATGCTACACAGCCACTTAGCCACAACATTACTGCATCACTAACGGACTTGACTAAGAATTTCACTCGCTCAGTATGCAACAGAACAACTCAATTTCGCACAAATCCGGTCTCATTAGCTCGACAAATTGGATCAATTTAATCAACTGGTGTTGGTAATTTAAAATGTCTCAACCATTACGCATTTGACCGTTCCGCCACAGAAATTCACGCTATGTCTCCTTCATTGTCTGCAGTGGCAATTGGTTCTTCGCTTACTAGCGAACGTGGTGTGAACTCAGACCCGGCTTCATCGTGTGGTGCAAAAATCGAATAACAGAAACATTGGATAATTACCCCCAGATTCTTTTACCCGAAGCAGCTACCACCAAAAAGGCCACAGCAGCCACAAACTGGTGCAGCTCCTGATGTCCGCTTACGAATAATTACCATGGCTAATGGCAGAGTTCAAATGTACGAAGTGATTCACGTGAAATAAAGCAAACAAAGCACTCGATCGTTCGTGAACATGAACTTACCAAGTCACTCAACTGGCTGACTGTCCACAGGAAGAAGCCGGCGCACTGGCGGGAAGTCCAAAAAGGTGAATTTACTTTTTCGTTACTTGGCAAATTGGTTACGCCAATTTGATCTGTTTGTATCGTGCACTTTAACGATTAGGGCAACCAGTTCCGCAATGCCAGTTCATGAAGACACTACCATGCATTTTTCTCTTTGAAAATAGATTACCCGAATAGTAAAATTCACCTCCCATCTAGCGAAGTTCGTCACGGGACTGACAGTTTTTATTTATTTTTTTTTACTTATCAATTAATATTGATATTGTTAATATATCATAAAAAACAACTTTCAAAGAACGAAAAAAAAACCTCTCAAATAATCACCTGTGATGCAAAATAGAGTCCTCATATGCCACATAAGGCATGTCCGGAAATAAATTTAGTATCATCACACGAACGTCATAGCAACAATCAATATGCAACTAGCGATTTCAAATTGGTTCACTGTTGTAGAACCCCTTGGTCCGAAGTACACCTTGAAGCCAGCACCTAACTATACATATTTGCGCCTTTGTTTTGATTTGCTGTGTTACTTTGACAGAATATTTGAGAGTGTGTTCGTGTGAGTTCATTATTAGGGGCGTATTATTAAGCTTGGGACCGAGCTTAGGACCGATGTGCTAGTACTGACTGAGCCAAGAAAAAAATCGTATTTGTTCGGGACCTACTGGTCTTAGAGTAAGTCTATGGTCATAGGCTCAGAAATCCAAACATATCTTTTTCTCAATATTTATTGTCCTCAAGTTTGTTCTTTTACACTTTTGCAATAATAGATTTAAATTTCACCGCCCCACCGCCCAGCCCACCAAACTTCAAGACCTTTGACTTGACTTATGCCATCAAGGTTTGGACAAGCTCTCCTCTGGTTTTATAAGCTTTTGTCCACTTCTGCTTGAACCGATTTTGACTCTCCTTCCATTTTCCGCCTTCTATGTTGCTCAACAAATTTTTTTAGGATAAATGTCACGAAGTAACACAATGACATTGTTTTCCTCGTGCCATTTCTTCGTCACTGTTGAGTAGTGGCAAGATACCAAATCGGGCCAAAACAGGGTGTTTTGAGAATGCTGCTTTAAAAGTAACAACAGGTGTTTTTTTAAAGGCCCTGTTTTATGTATATTTCACTGTTAATATTTCCGGTTGGGATGACTGGCTGATGGTTGGCTGATTTTAGCGCACGTATTGATGGCTTTCCAAACGACATATTTTTTCGCATTTTTTTCTATTCTTTAAACTTAGACTCTAGGCTTTCTCTGTCCATCATCTGTAGAATTTATTATCAGAGATTTGTACAAAGTCTGGCTTCACATATGTTTCATCGTCCTGTACAAAGCAACCTGTATGTTTGGTTAACCACGAAACAAATAGCTTTCGAGCCAGACTTTTCGCTTTTATAAGCCCTTTATCATTTCGGCGAGGTTTCTTTTAGGCTTTGAATGACCTCACTCCACATCTCTCTTTAATGTCCTGCACAGCTGACTTTTTTGGCAACATTTCTGAATGGCATGTTACGCTTCCTCTTTTTTTAACCACTTGTTTCTCATCTTGTTTGTTGTGTTTTCCCCTTTTCGACTTCCTCTGAACCGTTTTGATTTGTAGAAACTTGCTGATGACATTCGACACCGTTTGTTGCGTCACCCCCACCGAATTTGCGATTGCTTTCTGTGAGCGATAAGGATTTTCTAACCACTTGCCCGAAATAAGATTCCGCAGCTCCTGTCCTCGAGACGCCATCTTCAAAACTTCAATTTAAAAGTAAACAATCTGCACGTCGACGCAAAAGTGACTCTCTATACACACTTGACATTTCATCAATTACACTTATGCTTTGTTTAGACTATAGACTTGTAACATAATACAAGGGTGATTTGAAAAGTATCTACAAGGCACATGTCATCAAGATAGCCTTGTATCATGTTACAACGCTGTAGTATGAACAAAGCATTACAGTTATACACTAATTCATTCAAGACTCTGACTCGAACGTCTAACTTACTCGCGACCCTTACTCGAACTGACTGCAACTGCAACCAAATCCAGTAACCTAAATGCCTTAATTACTGAAGTCAGCTGGAAACTAGTTCATGAACTGTACTCACTTAGAAATTAAGGATTTTACACGAGGTAGTGAGAACTGTAAAAACCATAATACCAGTACCTCTAACGGTTGGTCATTCATTCATCTTTCACCATCCGACGGTCGGACCAATCCGTTGTGACCCTTATTTTTATTTGCTCTCCTATAACTAGTGTACATTCACAGATAATAAAGCTAATAGCAAATCGTACACACTACCAAAAAGGCATGTAAATTTAGGTTCTCTGAAACCGACACATACACAGAAAAAAATCTTGCAGTAAAAACTACAATTTTACCCGACTATGCCTATCTTTAAAACTACCATGAAATTTCAGTCAAATTTACTTACGTTTATTGTAAACCTTCAACAGTGTGGTATATTTGACAGACCTCGTATTGATATCAAACGCACCATGGTCGATCTAATCGCAGGCATGGTAAAATCAAACGCATTTATTGTCAGGTGAAAATTGTTGGTGTTTGCGCTTAATTTAACCCTCGAAATGGTAGTTTCTACTGCTGTTTTTTTTTGCGTGTACGAGCGGCCTATAAGACATAAGAATTAGTCGAAAGATACGAGAAAATCAATTCAATTTTGTCGGCTTGCGTTCGTTTCTGTTTATGGACACTTAATTTTACATGGAATGTTTGTTTACGTTGCTTGGCGAAATTTAAATTTAGAGTCTCATGTAAAATTCATATTTTCTATATGTGTATTATTTCCACGTGCAAATTTTATTGTTCCCTGAGTCCACAGTAGGGTATTTGTCCCTTGACTTAGCCTATTATGTAACGATCGGTTACATTTTTTATTATAACTCATAAAGTTTTTAAGTTGTAAGCGAGATTCAACTAGAATGAGTTGAAAGAGATGAGAAATTAAATTCAATCAAACACATCTTTCGTCGAATTGCTTGTGTGTTAGTTTTAGGAGACATAATTTTACACGAAATCTTTCTTTATGTTCCCCGACTTTTTACAAACATGAATTACGTCTCGTGTAAAATTCATGATCTCTAAGTGTGTAAGTTTGATAAGAGATTTGGTAGTATCTATCATGAAAAGGTGACAACTCAGTTTATAAAGTCAAGCACTTTCGAGGGATATGGATTTAATGTCGGTGTATAAACACCAAATTGGGTCTATTCATGGATGCTACTTCGTCCCATTCGATGGTTTTTCATTGCAAAAGACTCAGCATGTTATCGCAGTTTTCTGTTACACGGATTTTGGAATTAGCACGGTTTTTTTTTTACACGGATTGAAAAAAAAAACCGGGCAAATATAATCGCGTTAGTTCCGGAATCCGTGCATAAAAAGCAGTGCAAAAAAGAGTGTAAAAAAATGTATAGGTAGGTTATAACAGGGATATAACCCCTAGGTTCACCTATTGCCACGGCAATAGGTCGAGCGGGAAAACTTGCAAGACTTTGCAGCGCCTCCTTCTGGTTTGTAGATGAGCAAGCGAAAAACACAACGAGAGAGCGAAAAACACAACCGTACGTGCTCAATGAAATCATTTTGGATCAAATAGTGTGCTTTATACTGGTGTTGATAGCATTGCTTACAAAGACGAGAGACACGAGACTGCAGTACGAAGAAAATTTCATAAAAGGGGACGGGCTTCAGTTATAAAACCAGACACAGGCATCAAAGCAAAATAATTTTGCAGCTTAGGGGTGTGGCTATTGCCGTTTTAAACATCGAATGAAACTAAATGAAATAAAAAGAAGAAGACAATTTGAACGATTTATTACCCGTTTTTGAGGACCCGAAAAGGGAAAATCATACTATCAACCTGTTCATACGCTGATATGTATGGGAGCAAAAGTAGGTCATTTTTTAGTAAAAAATTGAACTCCTTATTCTAATAGCACTTAGTTGAAATTTCATTTCAAAACATTTGTAAGTTTTTCTGATCAAATGGTGTATAAATGAAGTCGTTTTGTTCCGTAAAACGAGAGTTATTTGCGTTCAAAAACCTTTTTATTTTGCGTAACGCTCTCATTTTTCAAACTTTTGAAATGACACCCGGTATAGAAAAGAGAAACGTAGTGCTACGTTAAAAACCTTAGTGTATTTAATTTAAAACGAAAACAATAAGTAGTATTGAACAAGTAGAGACACTTTTGAAAGAAATAGTTGTTCTATTTTAAAAGTCAGTCAATTTTAAAAGTGATTAAACTAAATTAGTTAATAACCATTAGAAATATTTTCTCCCAATACCAATTCCTTTTTGCCCTCAAAAATTGTCGATGAAACAAATTATTTGTATCGGCTAAACATAGCGCCAAAATATTTCTTTTTAGACATCTTACACCTTCGCAATTCTTATTGTGCGCTGTAAGAATTGCAAAGAACGAATAATGAAAGATTTTTTTCATATTTGATTGACAGGACTGTGTATAACATCGATAAGAATGGTTTAATTGGGGGGATAGAGAACTGGAATAACTGTTAAGGATGATAAATAAGAGATTAAATACCTTTTCATTCATCTAATTCTGCGAAATCTTTGTCATCCAGGCGATCAAGTACTAAACACTGAAATACACGTATCTGTCAAAGGATTGATAAAATTAGTATAATTAAAAGCTATGTAATATCTCACTAATCTGTCTTTATGGATAAGAAGAAAGTACTAAATCACGCATTTTGAAATTTGAACATTATATTCGACTTACAGAATACTTGAAATCAATATAAATTCCATTTAAGCTGTATTCAAAGAATTGCTGTGTAACAGCTGACAAATACTAACTCTTAGTGATTTTGTTTAAAGGAAATGTGATAAACGGGAAAAACGACAAGCTCATGTATTTCCAACAAATCTTTTGAAATATAACAGGTGTTTTAATCGAGGGCATTTAATCGACAGGTGATATAATCGAGGGTACTTCCACGAGAGAGCTTTGAAACTCGATAGGGTCGACGTAGATAGTCACGGCCTTTAATCGTTTGGCTGGGGAGTTGTGCACTGCTTCGATGGATTGTTCCAATTTACGTTTGTAGGCAGTTATGTCAATTTGAGCTGCAATGTTTGTGCTGTCTTTCAATTTTCCAGGACATCCCTCAGCCTTATACTTGAACTCTTTTCATGTTAATCAAACGTAAAAAAACGATACTTAATGTCTGTCAAAATTTTCCTAGTAGATATAGCTACAATCCAAGACAAATAAGCTCAAGTAATAATCAATTGTTTTAATCACAATATCACACACAATTTTATTAAATTGCTGAATTATTGGTCCAAATGGTGTAAAATATTTGATTACACAGGCTTACAAGGTTTTCATCCTAACGTTTGCATTTAAAAAAATGGAAAAAAATTGCCGATTTTTCATGGGTTCATTTCATCCGCAGACGAAACTGCCCATGCAGCATCAATCATAGTAACCCATGAGTCAGCATACAAAATTTGACAGCTCTATCGGTCGAACTATAACCGTGATGGCATAAACAGTGAAGAAACTCCGTTCAGAAAACGGACATCGTGCGGCACTTTGTGGACGCCGGATACGCCCGTTCCGGCATCTACAACATCTTGGCACTATTAGACAACAATCAGAGCATCGAAAGAAAGCCCGGTTCCGGACGGCCGACGACCCTGAGCGATAAGAAGCTCCAAAGGATGCTGAGAGGAAGACCGAGGAAAAAGTGGCTACATCGCTGCGTGCGCTTGGCCGGGAGGTCGGTTCAACCGGCCAAACAGTGAAAAAGTACCTGGCGAACATGAACATACATGTCAGGAAGCGGAAGTCGCGTCCACTGGTTTCGGAGCTGCAGGCAATGACGCAGCGGCAGCGGCTGAATAAGATGGTCAACTCGATTATCCCGGCGAATCGCGACGTGGCGGTGGTGATAGACTACGAGACCTATCTCATCCTGGATGGCAACGACTGGCAGGGCACTTCGTATTTCACTTCCCCCACACGCTAAGATGAGAATACCTAAAGATCGTTAAAAAGTACCGATAATCACTCAAAAATGCACATACCAAATTATGCGTAAACACAGATTGCCTGATATTAGGTAATAGTATTGAACGAAGATAAACGTTAAAAATTACTGATTTTTTTTCGTTACTTTTTACTGAAAATTGGGTATTTTCTTTGTAGTTTTATTTTATGGAATGTTTAAAAAAGGCATGCAATTTATAAATTTATCCATTCGGTGTAATATTAAAAATTTTGCACTTAACAAGAAACAAATGTTTATAGTATTACAGAAATATGTTTTCTGTATTAAAAAACGTGAATACCATTTCGATAGAACTGTTCGTCTTTTGATGCTATCCAAGAATCAAGCCATTTTGAGATGTCATCATATGAGTGTAATTGCTGACCAGTGAGACCATGTGCCATCGAACGGAACAAGTAATAATTGGACGGTGCAATATCAGGAGAATATGGCGGGTGGGGTAGGACTTCCCATTTGAGCGTTTCCAAGTAGGTTTTCACGGGTTTCGCAACGTGAGGTCGAGCGTTGTCATGGTGAAGAATCACTTTTTCGTGTCTGTGCTCGTATTGTGGCCGTTTTTCGTGCAGTGCTCGGCTCAATCGCATCAATTGAGTTCGAAACCGTTCCCCGGTAATGGTTTCGTGTGGTTTCAACAGCTCATAATAAATAACACCAAGTTGGTCCCACCAAATACACAGCATAACCTTCGCAGCGTGAATATTCGGCCTAGGTGACGATGTTGAAGCATCCCCGGGCAGTCCCCATGAATGTTTCCGTTTTGGGTTACTGTAATGAATCCATTTTTCGTCACCCGTCACAATGCGATGTAGAAAACTCTTCATTTTTTGCCGCTGGAGCAGTTGTTCACAGACGAAAAAACGACACTCAACATCTCTTGGCTTCAAATCGTAAGGAACCCAAGTTCCTTGCTTTTGAATCATTCCCAACGCATGCAATCCCTTAGAAACGGCTTGGCGGGAAACTCCTAATCCTGAACCAAGCTCTTCTTGCGTTTGACACGGATCCTCATCGAGCAATGCCTCCAATTCAGAGTCTTCGAAGTTTTCTGGCCTTCCTTCACGCGGACGATCATCAACACTGAAATCACCGTTTTTGAAGCAACGAAACCAATCACGACACGTTGTTTCACTCAGAGCCTCACCGTAAACTTTTTGGAGCTCTCGATGTGCTTCAGCCGCCGTTTTCTTCGAATGAAAGAAGAAAATCAACACTTCCCGCAAATGACGATTATTTAGCACAAAATCAGACATCTTCAAACAACCAAAATATATAACACTAAACCAAAATCACTGATTTGGCAAAGCGGTTTGTTTACCATATGTCTGAGCTTGGTTTATGACGCTTGAGATGTACAAAATTCGACCAGCACTTACTACTGGCGCCATCTATTGCTAAACAGCGGAACTTAGTTGCGCACCTAATAATAAATTATTTCCGAAATAATTTTCTGCATCGATCCAACATTTTGACTCGTTTAGTTTTTAGCCTCTGGGTGACACCGAATTGTATCTTGGGATTCGTTGGTTCACAAGCATTCATCTGAGCTAGAATCAAATAAAAGAATGCGAACGTTTTATCTACAAATATTGGGACATGAATAAACTATTTCTTGAAAGATTAATAAGAAAAATAATAACCTTTCCGCTATAACAATATGGCTACCGCGTTGCTTTAGCGACGAAAAATTTATTCAATATTAGGTAAATAATAACGTTCAATATTTGTAAATGAACATTACCCATATGTCAGTAAAAATTACTGTTTATTATCGTTTAATTTTACCGATATTTTGGGTATTGAAAACATTACCTAATTTAAGGTAAAATAAAAACCAAATTTTAGGTATTCTCATCTTTGCGTGCACAAGAAACTGAGCTCCGAGGTGAAGTTCATTTCACACACCAAGTTCCCCAAGAAGGTGCTGCTGTGGCTGACAATCAGCGAGAAGGGGATGTAGGGGCGGCTGAATATCGATGTGGTACCCAAGTCGGCGAACCAGCTCACGTTACAACACATTCATGTTTACATTACAAATCTAGACTAACAGTTGAAAAGGGCGGATGAGCCAAAATGTAAACAAATCATATTGTATTATATTTTGATTGAACAATTTCAGAAAAACTTATTTTCCTTCACAAAAACATTTAAATCAATTATTCACTTTTTATATTTAATGTATATAAAACGAATTATGCACTTCCGTATACAAAAAAAATAAAATGTGGCGTTCTTCCGGTTTACACATTGCTCTAGTTATTTTGCTTTTCCACCGCTTTTTTCAGTTAGGTTAAAATCCTAACTAATAATTCAGGCAAACACTATGCTGATCATTATATATTCATTTTGACTTGAGCATGAAGTATATTTTTACGGATTTTATGCGTAAATATAACTTTCTTTATAAAAACTTGAAAATTACCATTACGTCCTAACCACAAAGCAGTAGTCATTTCGCCGCATATTTTCGCCCGTTTAAAGGTCAAATTAGAATTATGCCGTTGACAGAATGTTCTTGATTTCCATTGATTGTTGTAACGCCGTCGATAGTTTTTACCTGTTTTACTTGCTAAGGATAAGGTGCAATACAGATGTAACACTCAAAAATTTTCCGTAGTTCAACTTCCTAACGGTTAGTCCAAATATTTCACTTGACACCCGCGACGCTCATGTTGCGTTTGTTTGATGATGCCACATGGCGGTTTCAGTCTAATAATGGTTTTTTTTTTATATGATTTCTTAGCTAAGCAAGAATATTCGCGCCTTTCTCAACTTCTCTTCCATTTCATCCACGGTCACCTAAACCATAATTGATCCAGCCCTCAGGTCTCCTCATTCGATGTCACAGCGTTGATTTCATCGCGTTGTCTATGTTCATGACTGTAAAAACATGCCCAAGCAACACAGCTTGTATCAAACAAGTTGAAATTACTGTCAATAGACAAAAACAGGTTATCAATATAAGTGTATAATCCTTCATTTCATACTTTAATATGACGTAAAAAGCGCAAGAAAGGAAGCATTTTAAAACATAAAATGGAAAAAAATTATATCCTTAAACAAGAATAAAGACTGGACTCGGAAAAAATGAGACACACAAAAATGATCACCAAAAATTCATTTTAAATCCGATACTTGTAAAATTTTCAGGGATTAAATAACTATATATAAGCTGTTTTTTTTTTGTCTGGATGATCGAGATTTTCAGCCTCGAGCTGGTTCATCTCCCGTCGTAGTCACTCAAATACCTCTTTTGGGTATATACGTAACTTGTCTGGGGGTGAGATTCGAACTCGTGACTTTGGCGTGAGAGGTATGGATGTTAACCACTACGCCGGGGTGGTACGCCCCCATATAGGCTATGTTTTGCCATAATTTATTTATTGAATTTCCTCCCCCAAGCTGAATGCTCGTACATTTCTCTTAACACTGCTCATGAGATCTTGGGCGAGGCTTTGTCCATCTTCCTTACACAATTTCTCCCAGTTTTTCTTCAAAGCTTCATCGGTTTTGAATGTTTTTCCGCTTTTATTCAACTTCTTCTTCATTATCGCCCAAAACTTTTCGATCGGACGAAGTTCTGGTGTATTTGGCGGGTTCGCCTCCTTCGGGACCACATTAACGCCCTTCGTTTCATACCAATCCATTACAGGCTTGGCGTAATGGCACGAAGCGAGATCCGGCCAGAACAGCGTGGGACCACGGTGAGAGCGGAGGAAGGGCAGCAAGCGCTTCTGCAAGCATTCCTCTCGATAAATCTGCCCGTTTATGGTGCCGGTTGTAGCGAACGGCTTGCTGTACCGTCCGCACTCGCAGATCGCCTGCCACAACAGGTACTTCTTCGCGAATTTGTCCATCTTTCTTTTCCGGAACTTCCATGCGGGACGTACCGACAAAAAACTCGAGGCCGGGGATTTGTTTGGTGTCCGCCTTGATATATGTCTCGTCGTCCATGACGAGACAGCCTGGCTTGACCAGCCACTCACGGTACAGCTTCCACGCACGCAATTTGGCCACTGTGTTTTGCTTGTCAGTCCGGTTTGGCGCCTTCTTGACCTTAAAAACACGTAGCACAGCCCGCTTCATGGTCTGCTGGACGAACCACTTCGACGAATTGACCTTTTTGGCCACGTCTCGGGTGGAAAGGTTCGGGTTATTTTTAAAGTACTGCCTTATCTTCCGCGCCTTCCCTGGGTATTCCATTTTCGGTTTTCGGCCGCTTCCAGCGCGCCGCTCAATGGTCTTTGTCTCCTGGAACATCTTCACAACGCGGGACAC
The DNA here is from genome assembly GCA_024533555.2 of Aedes koreicus. Lineage (NCBI taxonomy): Eukaryota > Metazoa > Arthropoda > Insecta > Diptera > Culicidae > Aedes > Aedes koreicus. Next base: position 188,331 of record JAHHFK020003224.1, on the reverse strand, counting down.
GGTGGAATGATGGATTCCAAGCCTTTTGCCGATCCATCTGTGCGACTGACCAGGATTATCGATCACTGCGCCCAAGATTTGCTGGCGTAGCTCTGCTTGTTTCGAATGCATCTTGAAAACTACTTGACAAATCGCAATAAAATGTTGCACACATAAACGTAACACTTTAAAGTAGTATTGCCCAAAATTTCATGAATTTTTACTCACGCGATAAAAAGTTACACCCAAAACAAAGTGTCGCATTTTTTCCGAGTCCAATCTTTATAACATCGCCATGCCTGGGATTTGAACACTAGTCTTTGGTAAACCAAGTCCGATTGTTGAAAATTCAGCCTTGAGTATCTATGATTTGCTTCCTGTTCGCAGTGAAACCACAATTTTGTGCAACAAATTCATCGTTGTGAAAAAAACACGTTTTGCAAAACATGGTTGGTATAGTGTAATTTCAACAATTATTAGAACTACCCATAAAATCTTGTCCTGTTCATGTTTTATAAATGTATGGAATTATGTTCTTCAGAACAATAATAAAATAATAATCACTTAAAGCAGTATTTTTAGCTTAATCGTTAATCAGAGTGATGTATAGAATACCGCTCCTAACTTGACATGTTTTGAAATACGTTTATAATACATTTATAAAACGGACAATTCTATATCATTCTAAAGAGATGTTTTGTGTGTTACTTGGGTGATTAGGAATCCGCAATTCAACTAGTACAATAAGAAAAATGTTCTTCGTAATAACAAACAAAATGCCAAAATGTCATAATTCAACGGCGAGTTTCCAGTGCTGGTAGATTAACAGGCGAAAATCCTTAGGCGTAATAACACTCTAAAAATAAACAGGGCGTATATTGGTTTTTGTCAATTTTTAACTCAATAAAACATATTTCTGCATGGATTATGTGGAAAGATTAAGCACTGCATTATGATACAAGATGTGAGCATTATAAATGGATTAATGGAGCTTTCTATGGAAAATAAGATTTGATTTTCGTAATTGCCTCCAGTTTTCTCGGTTTCGTGATTTAGGAATACCGCTCTTTTCAAATGTTAGTCTAGAAATTTTGTGAGTTCTGAAATATTTCATGCATTGCTGATAATTTTGCATGCGTCAACCCGCTATTGTTGACTTCGAGGAAAAATTGAGCTTCCATGAAATAAAATATCGGAAATACTCTCCAATGGGATTGGGTACTGTCTACCCTATCCACCAGTAACTAAATCCGGGTGAACATTGATCGTTTGTGCGTTTTGGCTGTACGAAGAGAAAAGTAACTTTGATTGCGATGGAGGGAAACAAAAGCATATGCTTGAGGCGATGGTCAATTTGGAGATCAATCAAAGCATAATGTGTAAAAATGTTTTTTTTTTGTAATCTGGATTGCCTAGGAGACAGAGGTTATCGACTACACTCTTTTGCGGGCACGTTGATTCGTTATAATGATAGGCGTTAGTTTATCCATACTAAGAAGAATAAAAAAAAAAAACCTTCATTGATTGATGATTTTGGAGCAATAATGAGTTACGTATATGTTAATTAGGACGATTGCTGGAATCATTTATTATGTGGCATAATTTTTGTTCTTTTAGGTATTACTGTAGGGCATTCAAATTTTATACTACAGGGCTCACAATAGGTGTCACTAAAACAAAATGGGATTACAGCAACACAAATCAACCAAATCATAGCATTTATTTTTCCATTTGAAAGATACATGTTATAGAAATAAACCATATTAACTCAATTCGAATCTCTCGCCCTTTTCCTTGATAACTTTGCGCAAACGCTTTGTAAACCCACACATGATTTCTTGAGAATTTGATCCCAAATACCAACCAAATGATTCTTGAATCGATCTAATTTAAGCTCTTTCGTAGGGCCTATATGTTGAAGTATATAACCCCAAACAAAGAAGTCAAGTGGGTTGATATCCGGTAGAGATGCAGGCCATTCTTCGCTTGTGATGAAATCGGGCAAATTTTCTGCTTTGTGAGCTGGAACTGAGTCATGTTGGAAACAATATGGTGTACTCCCATACAGCGTTGAAGCATGAGGAAGCAGATGGTTCTTCAAAACCTGCTCGATGCAATATTCATTGTTGATTTTTACGTTAGGTTCTATGAAAAGAAGAGGAAGTTTTCCTTTTCGTGAAACGACGCCCCATACCATGATTTTCGATACATTCTGATTGCGTTCTACAGCTAGTTTATCTCTTGGAATAATGGCAAGACTTTTGCCATACTCACGATCATTTTGTTGATTATGACTGTCCTGAAGGAGAAAGAGCTTTTCATCCGCAAATAAAATCTCGCAGTCACCGTGCGAAACCAAAAGATTTCTGCTTCTTTGGACCTTGGCTTGCTTTTGACTCTCCATCAACATTTGATCTTTTTCTTCGTTCTGGCAGTTCGCCATTCTTTGTGTTGAATATGGACATTTTAAGTTTCCTTGAACCATTTCAAGGTACGAAAAACAAAACACTTACTCACTCCGTACTGCTTGAGGCTATTGAATATCGGACACGTTCTAAGCTTTTGCAAATGTGTTTTTAAAACTTGCTCCCGTATGGCCTCCAAGGTAGCTGATAAATATAAACAAACGGAATCGCTTATTTATCTTCAGCGATAAGCTGTCAAATGAATACACTCAAAGTGGGTATAATCAATTTTGCTGTTAAAATTACCCAGCTGAAATAAACCAAGACTGAAAAAAGGTGACACTTATTGTGAGACACACTGTACTATGCTAGGGGAATTGCGTTGCTAATTTTGAAAGCTACCTAAAGCTAACTTTTGAAACACATGTTGCTTAGAGGCATTCTTATAAATTGTTACTGTAATCGAGGGAACTTCTTCAACTGGTCAGTTTTACTTTTTTTAAAGTAATTTCTGATTTAATGTGTCAATAATAGCTTTGTATACAGTTTTGAACAGAATAAGAAATATCATATCATGAAAATATGCTGAAGTTATTACAGAGGTTGGATCTGGTGAGATGCACCAGTATAAAATTACTATATGGATTCATTCCTCTGAATACTGTTAGATTTCAAATTCTTTACGAAATTTGAGAGCGTGTTTTCAGCACCATTATCTAAATGACAACAGCAATGATTGTGTGGTGGCCAATCGACATAATCATATGAAATATTTCAGATAAACTTGAGCCAGATATCGTCTAAAACAGGTCTATTGTACGAAAGGTTGCAAATATTATCGATTTCAGAAAAAAATATCATAATATCTTTCTCTGTATGTATTTTCAAGGTCATGTTAAATCAGTAGGTCACCTATTTTCCCATCATCCAGAACTTTGAAGATAATAAATGTAAAAAACAGATAAAACAGATTTCATTTCAAACCATTCCCAGACTAATCTCGATCGCCTGATTCACGGGAATGCATACAATCAGAGAATTTATCATTTTGCCTCTAACGCCCGCGTTGTGAAACACTAAAATTCAAATCAGCTCAAATTAAACAATCTGCATATTTCTCTGTTGCATTCTAATCAGGCCGGATGCCCCCCGGCAAAACAACGACAGCATTAAAGACGACGCTTTGTCTATGCCGATCACGATCGCGTCTCCACAGATTGGATGCTCTTCCTCTCCGCCTATTGACCTGGCAACAAATTTCGAATCGCGAATCAAATTCATCCAGGTATGCCATCATCGTGCCGGTAGAGTTCCAGCAGAACAGGTGTAATTTTCGGTAATCCAGTCGGCGTTAATGACGCTGCTGTATGCCAAACAAACGACGAGTTTAACCTTGAGACGGTGCGAAAACGGAAACCGTTTATCTAATCATTTAATATGCTAAACAGCAACCAGGCAGTGACAGATTTCCATACTTTACGAGTGGCTCTTTTGTTCTATCAACGGTTTGAAATCTTCCTCCGGGATGCTACCTTTGGGACTTGATTCTTAACTGGTGCAATTTCCAGTTCTTACCCAAGAATTAATTCAAGCAACACCTGGTGAGGATATAAATCAGATCAGACGACTTGGACCGCGTTTTGTTGGGCAAGTTTCATTTTCTAAATAATTGGGAGATTTCTTAACCTCTTAATATGAAGGGATTGTTTATAGTTTCCGTTTTTATCGATATTCATCCTGCATCCTACATAGATAATGAGGCCAGATTACTTTTTAAAGGTCAGATTTTTGTCAAGTTAGATTTTTTATTCTGACAGGAATAGGTGGAAAAACAAGTTTAATAAACTTCCCATATCACACGAAAACCTCTCAGTACATTCCTTTCCATGAATTTCAGGAATAATATCACGTTTTACAATGACGGCAAGTCACAGAACGAAAGTGTGTCAAAGATAATCCGCTTCAGAAGCATGTGCGATCAAGATGGGAGAATTTAGTGCGTCACATCTTAAATTTATTCCAATTAGCAGCTAGAGCCACTTTTGCCATAATAAAACAGCTTAAATCGCCCACTCTTTCCCTTAGATCCATGCCGAAAACAAACACTTTGCTCAGCAAATCTAGTCACAATCGGTTTCTTGACCAACGCCGACGACGAGAACGACGCCTTCGCACATTTTGGGAAGAAAGCGGCTTATGAATCACGTCTTTTCCCTCAGGATGCAAGCGCAGGTTCAACATTATCTCGGTTCAACGACTGCTGCCGCCTTTACCATTGTCGTCGGACCGAATCAGAGCAGAGCTTGTTGCTGAGGATTTTCCTTAATTTGTATTCATTTTTGCACTTCTCAGAACTGGAATACGTGAATCGTGTCCATTTTGGGGCAGCTTGAAATCGTTCTGACAAATGATGGTGGGGCGATAAATCAACTTAAGATCGCCCCCACAGCGAGCGCACGGGATTCCGGTTCATCCCAGTATGGTAGAGTGACTAAATGGATTATCGCTTGTTTTTTATGGAAGATGCTCTTTAATTAGAATAATTGAGTATCAAGTGAATCCTAGAAAGGATTGTGGAGTCATAAATCATTCTGTAGGGTCCCTATTTAGCTCAATTGGTTAAGGCGCCGCTACAAAGCAACACTATGCTGGGATCGGTTTCCTGTCTTGTCTAGGGTTTATTCGTAGAGGAAACCTTTTCGAGAATAGGATATGATTGTTCTTGCCACACAATCATAATGGTGTAAAAATGATTATGGCCTTCAAAGCTCTCAATTAATAACTATTGAAGTGCATAACAAGCTAGTTAAGGAAGTCGGCAGAGAGAAAAACGTAGTTTAATAGTCTCTTTTCCACTTTGGTAATGTAATGCCACACATTTCTTTACCTCACTTCGTTCCAGAATCCATTTCCAACAAACAACAATGTCAAAACTCAATCATTTCTGAGTTGGAAAAATCACAAGATTTCACAAGCCCGGTGGCGTTCCGTGCAACTGTTCCAATCCACAACCTCGACAATTCAAGACTCAGAAAAAACTGGTATTAGGATTCGAGTCAAAAGTTTGAAAGCATCTTAGGATCTCCAAACTTTGGGAAAAGCGCAATATTGCAAAAGCGTGAAAATGGGAATATGGCCAATACCAGTGCGTTTCTTCTTCAAAAAATAGGTTTGTAAAGTTAATTTATGTACTGCATATCGATATTAGAATGAACATAAGCAAAATTAAATATTTGATGCATGTTTATTTTATCAAAAAAAGTCATAAGAATAGGAGATTTGCAAATTGACAACAGTCTATGTCACTTTTGTTTTATTCGATCCTACTTTACTAGTTTCTGAAGAGCCTTCCTTTTGATTTATTCGCTAGTGGACACACTGAATAGAAGTGCACACGTGAACAAGTACTTAATAGCTTCTTTCGATTCTGATTTTTTTTGACATTGGACTACGTCTTTGTTTTCTATAATTTTGGGGGGTTCAATTAAAAAAAAAAAAACTCGTTACTATCAAGAAAAAGTGTTGTTATCTTTGTCGTTTCTCTAAACATTTTCAAAATTGGAGATATTTCTACGCATCGATTACAATATCACGAAAATCCTCTAAGTGACGGACTTCCTCCCCCCCTACCCTAACGTTGCAGAAAAGCCAAGTCCCCAAAAAAACGTGTTACTGTTATTGGCTTAAATCAAGTTTTTGAGTTGTTTTTGACTCAAATTTCTGTGATTTCTAATAATTTGTACTCACCTCGGAATAAATGTGAATTTATATGTATTTTTGATATACCGACAAATCAAACATACTGATTAAAAATAAAGTGTTTACCTATGGAATAATAATCGAATAAAGAGTTCGACTTGAAAAAAAAACAGTGCCAAAAAAAGTGCCTACTTCATTTTGCCTCCCGGGAAGATAAATTTAGTAAAGGGTGTTTCGATCAAAATTTGGTCGACTTAAACTTGACGCATTTCCTTTCATCGAGCATTGCAAAAATTTGCACATCCCTCATTTTGAAGACGTGTGCGTTAGCATCATGCCTCTATTTTGATTTTGAGATTAGCACTTCAGTTATCAAAATGTCGTCGAAGGAAGAGAAGCAACGCATCCAAAATTTTGCACGTGCATGGCGAAAATCCAAACTACTCTCACTCCACGTTGGTGAAATTGCTGAATGTGGCTAAATCAACTGTTACCAACGTATTAAAAGTGTTCGGTGAACCCGCCACCCCCCCCCCAAAGAAGCTGGGAGTGGCGCCATACAAGAACCGTGGATAGTGGGGACTCGAAAGCGCGGCGATAAACAAAACGCCCCCCCGTTATGTCGACAATCAAGTCGCGGTAACCACGTTGTGCTTGCTTGACGTGCTGACGAAGTTTGATTGCGTGGTACAGGACGATGAAACTTACGTCAAGGCAGACTTTAAACAACTTCCTGGGCAGGAATTTTATACGGCAACCAAACGGGGAAAGGTGGCAGATATTTTCAAGCACATTAAACTGTCAGAGTTCGCGAAGAAGTATCTGGTGTGGCAGGCCATCTTTACCTGTGGCTTGAAGAGCAACATTTACATTGCGACCGGAATCGTTAACCAGGAAATTTATCTGAGCGAGTGCCTACAAAAACGTCTACTGCCTTTCCTGAAGCGACACAATTGTTCCGTTCCCTTTTGGCCGGATTTGGCATCTTGCCATTACGGAAAAAAAGGCCATGGAGTGGTATGCTGCCAACAACGTTCAAGTGGTGCTCAAGGACAAGAACCCCCCCCCCAACACGCCAGAGCTCCGCCCAATCGAACAATATTGGGCCATCGTCAAGCGGAACCTTAAGAAAACTCAAAAAGCTGTTGTGAGCGAGAAACAGTTCAAGGCAAACTGGCGTTCTGCGGTGAATAAAGTGGACAAGGAGACTGTACAAAATCTTATGGCAGGTGCTAAACGAAAGACCGGGCATTGCGCATTCGGTAAAAAGAAAGCTTAGCTGAATATTTCTCCTGTATTCTGTATTAACTGTATGAACTTGAAAAAGAAAAAGAATTTGACCTATTAAAAACTTTGATCGACTCACACACATACGATACCCCATTTACGACCCTTGACGAACTCTATATTTACCTAACACGTACGTCCCCAACCCCTCTGAAATCGAAAAATTCAAATTTAAAATTAACGATACTCCATCGTTAGCCATCGGATTTTGATGCAGTTTTTTGCAATAGATCACAAAATTATCCTAGTTTGTGAATCTGCACTGTTAATTCCGAAAATATCCGTAGTTTTGGATTCCAAGGTGGGAGTACTGGGGTAAGTACCTGTCCAGGAATGGTGGACAAAATATGTTTCGATGCGAAACATGGCATGTGGCATATCAAACTTAATGATTTTGCAAAACTAGGTGATCAGAAGACATTTTGAGGATTTCTGACTATACTGGCCACTAAAAGAGGTCCTGCGGGATACGAGTTCCTCCGGAAAAGTGGCCATAACTAAATCTTTTGCAAAACCTAGCTTGCGACATATCAAACTTCATGATTTTGCAAAAAAGTTTTTCTTCGGAGGACATTCTGAGGGTGTCTGACCATACTGGCTACTTAGGGAGGCCCTGCGGGATCTGAGTTCCTCCGGGAAAGTGGCCATATTCAAATCTTTACCAAAATCTGGCTTGCGACATATCAAACTTCATGATTTTGCAAAACTAGGTCATCGGAAGACATTTTGAGGATTTCTGACCATACTGGCCACTAAAAGAGGTCCTGCGGGATACGAGTTCCTCCGGAAAAGTGGCCATATTCAAATCTTTTCCAAAATCTGGCTTGCGACATATCAAACTTCATGATTTTGCAAAACTAGGTCTTCGGAGGACATTTTGAGGATACTCCTTTCTCCCTTGTTTCTGACCATACTGGCTACTAAAAGAGGTCCTGCGGGATACGAGTTCCTCCGGAAAAGTGGCCATATCAAATCTTTTCCAAAACCTAGCTTGCGACATATCAAACTTCATGATTTTGCGAAAACTAGGTCCTCGGAGGACATTCTGAGGGGTTTCTGACCATACTGGCTACTTAAGGAGGCCCTGCGGGATCTGAGTTCCTCTGGAAAAGTGGCCATAATCAAATCTTTTCCAAAACCTAGCTTGCGACATATCAAACTTCATGATTTTGCAAAACTAGGTCCTCGGAGGACATTCTGAGGATTCCTGACCATACTGGCCACTTAGGGAGGCCCTGCGGGATACGAGTTCCTCCGGAAAAGTGGCCATATTCTAGTCTTTTACAAAACCTGGCTTGCGACATATCAAACTTCATGATTTTGCAAAACTAGGTCATGAAATAATTTTTTGAGGATTTCTGACCATACTGGCCACTTAGGGAGACCATCGGTCATCGGACGACATTCTGTAGTTTTCTGACTATACTTGCCACTTAGAGTGGCTTTCCAGTATTCAAGTTTCTTCGGGAAAGTGGCCATATTCATATAGCTACCAAATAGGAAATTTAGCAAAAAGACACCTGAGAAACGAATATATTTATGCATTACGAAATAATTGAGTATACATGACGTTTTGTTTGTTTTTTGTCTACATTTAGTTTATTTCTCTAGTCCATATTTGTAAAATAAAAAATAAAATGTGTTTTATTACAAACATTTGCTACAGATTTCGAAAAACTTCGCTTTCCGCATTTTATGCCTCTCACATATCGGTCTGTTACAAGCAGCACAGCTTATCATGGTTTTCACATCATGATTACGGGGACAAAACCTACAGCGTCTGGACTTTCTTGTAAGATGCTGTATATTCGGAAAATCATCGCAATTTTTACAACATTCAGGACACGCATAAATTACCACACTACGACAATGTTGCTGGCATGATGGTGACATGCAGGAGCTGCAGGTTTTGAGGTTGTCAGAGCAGAAACATGCAGAACACTTGGAAACCGGAGATGTTGCAGGTCCGTACATGCGATCGTAGTTGTTGATGAACATATCTATTTTGTTCGTTGTTTCATTTTGAAGGCTACTGTCACGCTTTCTTTTTAATACGTGACTCATTGCGATTTCTTTGGACAACCAACCTAAAAACTTGCGTTTCTTGCTTCGATCTCCAAAGAGATAGTTTTGATTGGCCGCAAGGAATGTGTAAAAGGAGTTGTGGCTGCACAAGTCTAATATATTCTGGAATATGGCCAATGGATACCGGTCGGTACGCCTTTTACATGTGTAGCTACCAGTGGCACAATCTAAAGTATCAACACCTGCCTTCAGGGTATTGTACAGTTTTACAATTTTTGGTTTTTCCTATAAAATTGGGAATAGTTATAATAGAATAGAAAACTCGATAGGTATTATAAAATAATGTTTTGTACTTCACAATGTGCATGAAATTTTAAATAAGGATTTTCTTGTTTTTTTTTTTTTTGCACAAAGTGGCAAAGCTGGATTGTTTTGAATGAAAAAAGAAAATTATTGCTCACCGTTTGAGTTCCAGAGACGTTTGATGTACTAGGTGAACCGATTTCATGAAGTTTGATATGTCGCAAGCTAGGTTTTGGAAAAGATTTGATTATGGCCACTTTCCCGGAGGAACTCGGATCCTACAGGGCCTTCCTAAGTAGCCAGTATGGTCAGACACCCTCAGAATGTCCTCCGAGGACCTAGTTTCGCAAAATCATGAAGTTTGATATGTCGCAAGCCAGATTTTGGTAAAGATTTGAATATGGCCACTTTCCCGGAGGAACTCAGATCCCGCAGGGCCTCCCTAAGTAGCCAGTATGGTCAGACACCCTCAGAATGTCCTCCGAAGACAAATTTTTTTTGCAAAATCATGAAGTTTGATATGTCGCAAGCTAGGTTTTGCAAAAGATTTAGTTATGGCCACTTTTCCGGAGGAACTCGTATCCCGCAGGACCTCTTTTAGTGGCCAGTATGGTCAGAAATCCTCAAAATGTCTTCTGATGACCTAGTTTTGCAAAATCATGAAGTTTGATATGCCGCATGCTATGTTTCGCATCCAAAAATATTTTGTCCACCATTCCTGGACAGGTACTTACCCCAGTACTCCCACCTTGGAATCCAAAACTACGGATATTTTCGGAATTACCAGGGCAGATTCACAAACTAGGATAATTTTGTGATCTATTGCAAAAAACTGCATCAAAATCCGATGGCTAACGATGGAGTATCATTAATTTTAAATTTGAATTTTTCGATTTCAGAGGGGTTGGGGACGTACGTGTTAAAAATGTCCATATTCAACACGAAAGAGATGCCAGACGAACTGCCAGAACGAAGAAAAAAATCAAATGTGTGAGGAAGTGAATAAGACGTAATCCGGCCGTTTCTGGCCATAAATTGAGCAAACAATTTCAAATGTCCCCTGCTTCAATGAACAGGCTCCTCAGACATGATCTGGAATGCAAGCCGTACAAGAAACAACGGGTTCACGGGTTGATGGAGCGTCAAAAGCAAGCCAGAGTCCAAAGGAGCAGACATCTTTTGGTTCGACACGGTGATTGCGGATATAATTTTCGGATGAAAAGCTCTTCCTCCTTCAGGACAGTCACACACAATAAAATGATCGTGTGCACTGCAAAAGAGAGATAAACTAATCCCATTTTGTTTTAGTGACACCTATTGTGAAACACCCTGTAAAATCAAAAACCTACATGTCGGATTTCAAATTTCGTTGAATTTGATTTATTTTATGAGCATGAAATCATTTTTAACATGTTAGATTTCAGCATCATTTAACATGTAGATCTCCTTTAATATCCTTAAACAACTCAATTAAGTTGGAGTCAAAAAAATCTCTCCACTCATGGGAAATACTCAAGCATCTTAGTCGATAAAAAAAAGTCGATTAAAATGTTACACATTATCAGGCCTTTGTTTAATTTTAAATGAAAAATTATGCACAAAACGGGGGAATTGGTACATATATAAATATGCGTGTATTTTCATCGAAACATGCATTAGTACACTTTCCCAAAATATTAAATCACAGTGCGCTCGTTCTCCAATGTATAATCATACAAATTCACATGATCATGTAAATATAAATCTTCTGTTTATTGAGTAAATCTATGAACGGCTTTGCTCGTTCAGCGGTCATTCGCGATCCATAGGCAGAAGACAACAGAGGACAATTATTTGTAGCTGCGAAGCAAAAATCTGGTGTATTTCAATTGCAACCAAGTGTATCAGTTTTACTGAATAGCTGTTTTCAAATTCATTGTTGTTTTAAACAGCGGATCACTATCGGTAATGCGGAATTCTCCACATCGTGAATCTACTCAAGTTGAATTTTTTCAGCAAGTTTTGAAGCTTCATCATTTTTTTTTCAGTACAGATATAGATGAAACTAACGAGTTTCTAACGCATTGCATTTGTCTTTTTTCATGATGAATACATATTTTGATCAACCACAACCCCAGTCTGAAAGTTTTCTCAATAAAAGGGCTTGAAGAAAACAATAATAAGATAATTTGCCATTTCATATATTTTATTCCTTACGATTATTCTTGTCTCTTGAAACACATGTTTTGCATTTTTTGACTATCAAATTATTGATAAGTCAACAAATTCTCTCTCATCATGTCTCTCATCTTCCTCTCCATCGTGTAAAATAAGCTTGCATGTAATAATCATCGATGCGGTCATCTGAAGTAGATCAAGTAAAATTCAATTGAGTTAAAATTAAATGGATTACTTGGAAAGTCGTGTGATTTAAAAAACTCATGTGATTTTGAAGTTTTTTGCATGCTATTTTTATGTGCATGAACAGAGAATCGAACAAAGCAGAATAACAAAAACCAACCACAATATCACAGTTAAGTTTGACAGCTGTGGCCATTTGGCCGCGTGCTGGTTTTCATGACAGCCAAAAGGTTTTATGAAGGTTCTCAAGTGGTCATAGCATCTATCACTAGAATATTTTCAAAATCTTTATGGTCTTATAAAGATTTTATTAACTTGTTTTCACAACAGTCTATAGAGTGGGCCACTTTGTACAAATTTTTGCTATAAAGAAGCATAGAGGTGGTGTTGGTAGACAAATCAGTTTTGAATGTAGTTTTATCAACAAAGCCGGGAGGACTGCTATACGGCTGGAATAAAACTTAAATTGTTACTTGGGAGATGATATCCACGATCTTCAAGTGATCTAAATTTGGCTTAATTGAATCGATAATGCGAGTAATGCAGTTTGGATATACAGACAATAATTACTCATTACAAACTAACTGTTCACATAGCTAAAATAACAATTACTTTACAAGAAAATCGTAGACCCAATGTTGGGGACCTATTTGTTTGTATGTTCCCAACTATGTTGTATCAATAACGTAGTAAAAAGGTTGTTATCGGTAAAATTTGAAGTGGATATGCATTAGTTTGCGGTTGATTAGATTGAAGTGGCTCATCGAAACACAAACCGTAGGAACAAAATCATTGTATAGTGAATTATAATGTTTTCATTATTTAATGGCTGATAAATCATATATGAACATCACTGAAGTGTTTCAAAGCAGTTTTATTTTAGTATGTTTGGGAAATTTTCTGTTAAGTAAAGTCGATACAGTTGGCAATGAAATAATAAAGTTATTAAAAAAAAAAACGTATAAAGACTGCATTTAGTAATAAATCCATCGAATGGGACGAACTGGCATCCATGAATAGACCCTATTTAGTGCTTATAGACCCACATTAAATCCATATCCCTCGTTAGCTTCTGACTTCATAAAAAAAAGTTGTGTAACTTTTCGCGATACATCTCACAAAATGTCTTATCAAACTTATCTTAGCAAGTGTATAACTAGTTGAATCCCGGTTACAGCTTCAAAACTTTATGAGTTATAATAAAAAATGTAATCGATCGTTGCATAATAGGCCGAGTCAAGGGACACATACCCTATCTCGCGTAAATTTGAGCGAATGGCCATGCATATAAATGGAACAAGAAACAACGTTGAAAGATAAATAGTTTTTCTGAAATGTACGTCATTTGTCGCTGCAGTTCTTCGAAGTCAAATTATGTATACACAATCCTATGTGGAACTACTATGACGTGTAGAAACGGCGAGTCTTGAATTGAAACAAATCGGACACCATATTACATCGTTGCTTGAGTCGTTGAATTCGTTTGCGGTCGTTGCATTTGAAAAATATCTACGCTCCCAAGCAACTAAACATTCGTAAACAGTACACAACTAGCAGGCAGGAACAATACTTCTCTGAGATGAAAATAAATAAAAATAAAAGGAGGTTCTTTATCAATACTAGAAAAAGCGGTAAGAGGATTTGCCAACATACGCTCTTCAAGGGCTCAAATAAGTTACTCATACAAAGCGACATCACCATTACCTGAAAGATAAAAAGCTTGGTTTGTAAATGCTATTATTACTTTTTTCTGTGCTGTTCCAGAACCTCCCTTTATTTCTATTTATGTGTTAGTTTGAATGAACTTTACAGGCTAAACTGTTCCGCAAGAGAATGCATAATATTACACGACGGTATAAACTTCAGCTACGACCTTCAAAGTAACTGTGAAATCAAAGTGAGTCATGTAATATTAGTTTTTCGCATAATTTTACATCATTTACCGCGTTCCCTTTATGTGCATTATTGTTGGCAAAATTTACATGTTTATTTTTATCTGTGTACTCTATACTAGCAGGTCTAGAAATGTTGTCTAAGCTTCGAGCAGATTAAATTATTTTCCGTGTAAAATTATTGGCTTCAACCGCAAGAGCACTCAAAATTCGTCAATATTTGTCGTACACAGTTTGAAATAAACAATGAAATTTCTGCGTTATCTAATGCACATGAAAGGAATGCCAGATTTTGCATAAATTTCAGGAATATTTCATGTAATTTCAAGACATATCTCGCTGAAATCAGGTCTGTTGTATGAAAGATTGAAAACAATTTCGGAATTTACGCTTGCTTTGGCTTGCAATTAAACGAGGAAAATTTTACGCGTCTGTTAAAATTCATTATTATTTTCTGTGTACTTCCGTTCTGTGGTATGGTTCTACTTCGTTTTTAAAGGGTTTTTGGCTGTTTAGTCGTAGTTTTGAAGAATAGCCAGTTCTATACTTGGTTTGATCTGGTCTTTAAACAACTGTTATTTGGAATCAGAGCCAATTTTTTTCAATGAATATTTAATGGATGTAAAATTTACATATTTTTATTCACTTGTGTTGTCATTAATTATACTTTTATTTCTTTGCCATTTCAGGTGAGCCTCGAAGGTGAAACGTGCCATGCACCAGCTGTTCCTGGAAAATGTAGACAGGTTCCTTAGCCTATGGATTCTAACTCATAACTTTCTGATTAAAAATCTTCTCATCGATAACCTCAGAGAACAGACATCCAGGCTTGAACATTTTCCCCCAATTTACTGTGTAAATTTTTAAAAGGAAACCGTTGGTACATTGCCACCGCCTAGTCTAGGTTTCATCAAACTAAAATTGGAAGACAGTCAACGACTATCAAATCTCGAGACACGCAGGTGGCACCATCAACAAACCATTCACCAAAACTTACGGAAACGAGCTGTAATTTTGAAATTACAGTTACAAAAATTTACACACGGAGGGCACTCCAGCTTGGATGTCTGTTCTTTGTGCTATAAGTGCACAATTTTCAACGATTGTGTAATTATTTATTGTCTTGAACTAATATGGATAATCAAAATTGACTGTTGAGATAGTTTAATAGTACATCTTATTGACTGGATTTATGAAACATCTAGTAAAGTGTGAGAAGGGTTCAGTCTCACCATCGGTGGATTAAATTTTTCTATTGTATCTTTGTGACATTCGAAATTCAGGATGACTGAAATTTATACCTAATAAAATAACGATTTCAAAACAAGAAAGAGGTATAACATAGAATGAATAACACGACGTGTCGTTTTTAAGACATGGGATTGATTGATATCAATGGGCATTTTCAAAAATTCGCACATAAACTGTACCCTCACTGACCACCTCTCAGGAAAGTATGGAAATTAATGTTCACCGGTTCGTTTCTCAAGCACCCATAAGTACTCTTGTACTTGAACAAAATGTAACCGATTAACTCATCATCCTCACCAACGGCAACATCTGCGCAGTCTACAGTGAAGCAATCAAGATCATCTCTCGACGGTCGTTTGGTCGGTCAGTTTGGGTCAAATTTACGACCCGAAAAGGAGGATTGCGCTGAGCTGAGCTCGAGTCTCGTTATGCCAAATAGGCGCTAAAACCAACTGGAATATTAAACTAAAATCCAACAGCTCATTTACCCTTTCGGTGGGTAAATATCTATCGGTTAGAATTGCCTACAGTAGCCGCATCTCTTGAGGAGTACGCAATGCTCAAACTGTTTACCACCCAAACGACGACGACGACGACGACGACGATGGAAATTAAGGGTTTCTTAATTTATGCACAGTTGCAAAATATGGTTCAGCCGACAAGTAGAAGGCAACTATCCGGAGTCTGCTGAGTCAGTGCGCCGACGCGCCAAGCACCATTGTGTGCGCTAAAGTATGACTTTTTGGTGTGGAGTTGAAGACATTTGCTCAATAATGGGCCTCCTGTCCCAGGTAGCGAGTGGGTGTGTGGCTTGTTTGTGTTCTCCCTCGTGGAGATACGCCGGACGAAGGTACGCGCTTAACTGTCATTTAATTTCCACTCCGCGCGTTGAGGTGGATTTATGGATTGAGATTAGTTCGAGACCGTGGAGCATGTTGACGGTTTGTAAAATAAGAGAATTGTATCTTTCTGTCGATCGTGAATTGTGCGTTGCTGAAGTTCTATGGGGGCGGTCGGCGGTGCGTTATGCGTACTTGGCGTTGGTGATGCAACTGCATTTTTACCTGAAGCGGAACTGAATCTGACGAAATATGCCAGGGCCTTTTATGTTGCCATAGTCTTGTTCTGTTGAATGGTAGTTTTCATTGCAAGCGATATTTTTTATTTAGAAATCTACAATTTTATTAATTTTTAAAATAATTGGGCCATGCTGTTCTGAACCACTGAAGTAAAGTTCAGAGCAAAGATCTGGAGAGAAAACCATAGAATAGTGTGAGGCAAAAGTTCGCAATCAACTATTTTCAGTAAGGTATCTATTGAAAGATTAGCATATAGCATTCCTGTTTGTCAAAAATGAGTATCTTAGTCTGTAACTTTCCAACCGTACTACCGTTATTAGTTTATACAATGTTTTTAGTCCGGATATGTAAGTAAAATCTTCATTTTGCAATTGCTCAAATGTGAACTATTGTCCCATAGTGGGAGAAAAAGTTCGCATTACACTCAAAAAATATTTCACTAAGCTACTACTGGAAACACATGTAGATATTTTCCAACACTTAAATAAGTCACTTTTACATGAATATCACATAGAAAATGAAATTTTTCTTAACTTATCATTTACATTTCACTGGACACATAAGATTCACTTGATATTGCAAAGCATTTTTTACTTCCTGAATCACATGAAAGTTAAGTGAAGTTCGAGTGGATATTTTCCACTGATTATGTGATTATTTTTTTCGGTGTAGCTCAACAACGCATTAGTGACAACTTGTTCATATAGTACCTAAAGGCTGACTTAAAGTTAACTGGTACGCACCTGTAAGTCGTGAATCAATGAGTTTAAAAAGTCCATTGATGGTTGCTTTACAGTTTTTTTTTATCAAAACTTCAAACTTACAGCATTACATGGTTACATTTCCCCCGTTCGAACAAAATCTCGAACCTTCCTCTTGATGGAGGCCATCAATACCCGCACAGTGGGAACGAACACGGAATCAGCGCATTTCTTCCATTTTACCCGCATTTGCTGGATGTCCTTGACTGCCCCACCGCATCGTCGAAGTCGCTGCTTTGAAACTGCCCAGTATTTTACGATTTGTCAAAATTCCGAGCGATTCGGAGGATTCATTAGCTTGGGGACAAAATCGATGTTGTTGGCACCATACCAAACCAGATCCACCTTGGAGTAGTGGCAGCTGGGCAAATCGGGCCAAAAGATGACTTTGCCCCTATGCTTGCGGAAGAACGGCGATACACGCTTTTTCAGGCATTCTTCGATGTAGTTAAACTTGGGATGTGATCGTCGAGGGTGTGACGAATGGTTCCGTTTTCAGGCCACAACTGCAAATCGTTTTCCAAATCATGGCCTTCTTTGCGAACTTGTCGGCAAACACGAACTTGAATCTTCCCGGCACATCTCCTCGTCCAGTCGCGATGTAAAACTTTTGACCGGGAAGCTGCTTAAAATCGAGTTTGACGTATGTTTCGTCATCAATCAAATCACAGCCCTTGTGTTTCCTCAAAACACGGCCGCACAAGACCTTTACACGTTTTTTAACCACGGCACCCCCCCCCCGCCCGCGTCTTACTTTCTTTTTACGCCCTATATCCTCCCCCCACAAGATGTTCCACACCGTTTGAAAGTTGACGTTGTACCTTCTGCACTGAAAATTTATTTTCGTAAATTAGCTTTCACTCGTTTCGTAAACATGGCTTTTGTACATAGAACAAATGTCTCGTAAGTTGTATGAAACATTCATATTGCTTGTCATATAACAAAATACTATCATTACACCTTTTTTGTACAATGCACAAAATCAATTTCGTGAAGTTCAGCCAATCGCTGCTTCTCTTCGATCGTACTCATAAATGTTGGTCTTCCTGCTGGGATGGCGGGAATCATTAATTTATCCCAAAATAGAAATTAAAGCGCTTTCAAGAGTAAGAACCTCATGCACAATAATCAAGTAACTTCTCACGAGCCAATATGGTTTAGTGAGATCAATCATGGACTCAATAACAACTCTTCCTTAAAATGGAGGATCGAAACCCATGTCAGAAACATTAATAAAATAAAACGCTGAACAGCTCCTCGTGGTTGCGCTTTTTTTTTCAATTATATTTTGAGCCGATAAAGTAGATCTGTCAGTCGTTCATGCAATCACCAGAGAGACGTTTCTTTTTTATTGGTAACTAATTACTCGTAGCTCTTTGTATTGTTTTCGTACAACGAGCGAATGTTTTTTTCTGTGTCAACAAATACTTCGTGCTTTTGACAGTTGTGCTGTGCCATTAATAACGAAGGTATCTTCATAAAATCAACAAATCAGTTTCGTTGCAGAAAACAACGAATAGATTTGTTAACAACGAATACCTTCGATTTCGTAATATAAACGAAAATTAATTTTCAGTGTGGTCACATCTCAAATCGAATGACCGGGGTTGGCTGTAACGCACCTCAACACCTTGCTGCGTAGCTGACGATCCCTGGTTCCAGTTTTTTTGTAGGTCCGCTGATTCTTTTCCACAATCAGGGTTCGTGCACAGTATTTTTTCTTCTTTCGAGTTCCATTTGACGTTATTTCTGAACGTGATCGACTACTTTGATCAAACTTGCACCAGTTGTTCTCTTTGGAAGTGTAAAAAAACTACTGCCAGAGATTTTTGATTCCCAGCACTAGAGGCGTGCTAGTACAACATACGTTAAACACAAATTCACGAAGTCAAAATATACACAGATAAAAAGAAACATTTGATTTTCTGCGTTATCTAATGCACATAAAGGGAATAATGGATTTGGCAGAAAATAATGGGATATTCCATGTTAATTTAAGCCAGATAACGCCTGAATCTAGCCTGTTGTATGAAAGATTGTAAACATTGTTGTATGATGCATGAAATATTGCAAACAATTTCGTTGTTTACGCTTCCTATGGCTTGGAATTAAACGATGGGAAGTTTTACGCGCTTGTTAAAATTAATTATTTTTTTCTGTGTAGCATTTCTGGCCATAGTAGAATATAATACCAGCCCTGGAAGCTGCTTGAAATCCTTCAGGATATAAGTTTCATCGTTCATAACAACGCAACGCAACAAACTTCATCATATAAGTATTCGCAGTACAAACATCGAGCCCGTGATTTTGCTGTCATCTTCTGTTTGTCGTTGCAATTTGGAACTGTTTTTACATTACACGGTTAGTGAGAATTCCTGTCAGTGAAGTATGTGGTCATAAAAATGTGAACTTTGCATGAATTTTAATTTTCAATCTTTTTTCTGTTTGGTAAATCTTTAACACTTGTGTTAATTTAGTTCAGTTCATTTCCGCATCGAACGCTGTCGAGTTTGTTTTGCACTCCGCACTACGTTTATTTTTTTCAACCCGCATCAAAGCACGCGGTAGTTAATTGGAAAAATAGTGGATTATTTTCAACCACCGAAACCAAGCCGAGCGTTCCTTAAGGGAAGCCGACATTCCCGGCCGAGTCCGACGGATGTTCTGTCCAGCTACCAGCCGGACCCACCATCACCATCAGCATAATCGCAGCAGTGACGGTCATCGCCCTTTCCACAGCCGGTCTGCAACCGGTGCTTTGTCGATAAGCCACATCGGTAAAGAAAATAGCCAACACAACAGCAGCGAAGGGCAAGTAGCACATTCCCGTTTTTGTATCCACTCGTCTGTTAGTGGATTGTGTATTTTTCTCCCATATAGTAAAATCGTTGTCTGTAGGGGGCCTCAAAAAAAAAAATTTTTTACTAATTTTTTTTTTCGCTCAAAATGAAAATCCTTTTTTGATTTTGTCTTCCGACGAACTGGACTCTGACGTAGCCGATGAGAGTGGATTTCCGGAGGTACACGCCCCCGGTAAAAAAAAAGCCTACTAGTTCCCCGGGTGTGCGCCGGAAACTAATTAAACCCACTCTCAAAAGCTTGCAAAAAATGGAGGTAGCGGGGGTCCATTAGCCATTGTAGCTGTACCAACCCGCCGCTACCTAATAACAGTAACTGTAAGAGGTTGCCAAAATCAAAAACTACGTCTTCTCGCAATTCGAAGAATATCCAGTCCAAGCGAGGTAAGATTAATTTTAGGGACATTATGGATAACATTTTAAATGCTCTTGGCCTTTCGGATGCTTCACCGCTCCGAGGACTTATTGACCTGCTTATTCCTATAGTTGGAAACTACTTCAAGCAATTGACTGTATCATGGCCCCTTATTGGTGAATTCATATCTTTCGACGAATAATTCGTCGAGTGAGGATCAAGATATTAGGTGCGCAACTAAGTTCTCGCTGTTTTTTGGTGAAACAGGAACTTTATTTTGAAAACAAAGGTTACAAACGAATTATTCAAAGTATTGCCCATCACTAGCTACGACTTTTTCCCATCTTTCTGGTAGAACGTGAATACCATTTCGATAGATAATATGATCACCGTATTACAATGGAACTGTCGCAGTCTAATACCTAAATTAGACTCGTTCAAGTATTTGATTCACAATTCTGATTGTGATATATTTGCTCTCTGTGAAACATGGCTTTCTTCTGAAGATGAATTATACTTCCACGATTTTAACATTATTCACCTGGACCGAGATGATTCATATGTTGGCATACTTTTGGGGATCAAAAAGTGCTACCCCTTCTATAAAATCTCACTCCCAATATTCTCAGGCATTGAAATCGTCGCTTGCCAAATAAATGTAAAGAATAAAGATCTTTGCATAGCTTCCGTCTATGTCTCTCCGAGGGCATCAATAAACCGCCGTCAACTTTGGAGTTCAATTACATTACTTCCATCTCCAGTTCTTATTCTGGGCGATCTGAACTCCCACAGTACTGCTTGGGGCGAACAATACGACGACAACAGAGCGGGTATTTTCTATGACTTATGCGACGATTTCAACTTGACCATCTTGAACACTGGAGAAGCGACACGAATAGCAAAACCTCATGCCAGGGAGAGTCGACTTGACATATCTTTGTGCTCGAATTCACTATCATTAAATTGTCTGTGGAAGGTAATCAATGATCCCCATGGTAGTGATCACTTACCAATAATTATCTCAATCACAAATAGTTTTCAAAAAACAGACCAGTCAATCCATGTTCCTTATGACCTCACGAGGCAGATTGATTGGCAACATTTTGCATCGGCGGTAACCCTTGGTATTGACTCTACCGATCCTCTTCCACCATTAGAAGAGTATCGTTTCCTTTCCGAACTGATGTACAAAAGTGCATTAGAAGCTCAGAAACGACGTAGTCCAAGTGCATCCTTCAAAAGAAGACCCGCCACCCCTGGGTGGGATGCCGAATGCACTAAGTTGTATCTTGAGAAATCCGATGCGTTTAAAGATTATCGTAGACATGAAACATGTGAGCTTTTTGATAAGTACCTCAAGCTTGAAAAAAAGCTAAAAAACTTACTCAAAGCAAAGAAACGCAATTACTGGCGTTCGTTTGTAGAGGCACTATCTAGATAAACCTCGATGACAACGCTTTGGAGAAAGGCTCGTTATATGCGAAACCGCTCATCCTCCAATGAGAGTGAAGAATACTCCATGCAGTGGATATTCGACTTCGCTAAACAGGTTTGTCCAGACTCTGTCCCAACACAACCGAATTTACGGAATACTACCCGAAGTAACGGTTCTCTGGATGAACCATTCACAATGTTGGAATTTTCAATGGCACTTCTTTCATCGAATAACTCTGCGGCAGCAGGGTAAATGCACCCTTCTTTTTGGGGAAATGCTCCTTAAACTTTGGAAAAATGCTCCTTAGTTGCGTTTGCCCGGTATAATGCAATCGGAGGTATTTACCTTCTGGTTAGCATTTTTCCAAAGTTTAAGGAGCATTTCCCCAAAAAAAAGGGTGCATTTACCCTTTGCCTAACTCTGCTCCGGGAAGCGATATGATTAAATTCAACCTTCTAAAAAATCTCCCCGATATCGCTAAAAGACGATTACTTAACCTGTATAACACTCTCATGGAATTAAATATAGTTCCACCCGCATGGAGGCAGGTTAAAGTAATAACTATTCAAAAGCCTGGGAAACCAGCGTCTGATTACAATTCTTACCGTCCGATCTCTATGCTATCATGCTTAAGGAAATTGTTAGAAAAAATGATCCTATCAAGACTTGACCGTTGGGTTGAATCAAACAACCTTCTATCAAATACGCAATTTGGTTTCCGAAAGAGCAAAGGAACAAACGATTGTTTAGCGTTGCTTTCATCTGATATACAACTGGCCTTTGCACACAAGGAGCAATTGGCTTCAGTATTTCTAGATATTAAGGGCGCATTTGATTCAGTTTCCATAGATATACTGGCAGATAGTCTGCACAGTAGTGGTTTGCCAGAAATTTTAAATAACTTTTTGTATAATTTACTGTCAGAAAAACACATGACCTTCAATCTAGGCCAACTGACAACTTCCAGAATAAGCTACATGGGTTTACCCCAAGAAAAAAAAAAAAAAAAAAAATTCAATATGTGATATGTAGTGAATCACTCGGTGGTTGGAACAGTAATACGTTTATTTAATGTTTCTTTCTTAAAGCTAAACGGGTGCCGATCGCGTAGCACACGCTGCGTCAGCATAAGCATTTATCGTCCGTTGAACGATGTTGGATGTTTATACCGATAATGCTTACCAAGCATAAGCAATCCATATCGCACTCGGTTGATCGTGCATATATGCTGAGTAAGACTGTGGCTAGGTCGGTATGCACCACACGCCCTATATATATTTTTTAAAATTTTTATCTTCTAGTTACAAATTTTAAATTATTATATCCCATTTACCCATCATGATTGTCGTTCCGCAATGAATACTTCGTATCCATCACGTTGTTACCAATATTGATACTTCATATCAATAAGGTACATGACAAATCATTATAAGCGTAAATACTGATAATAATTGCTTTAAATTGATATTTCATATCCGTGTTTTGCTATAATTATCAATAATGTATGTGGTATGCACCACACGTCCTATTTTATGTAAAATAATTTTTATCTAACCTCTTACATCTTTTTATTGTCAAGTATCCTGCGCCCTAGTAATGAATGCTTTAACCCTTGATTTGTGTATAGTATCAGTTTTATTACCTATTCTTATTTCAACGTTTGTTCCCTTATCCGATACTATTGAAAATGGTCCTAAATATATATTGTGTAGTTTTGATTTTAACTCGTTTTTTATTAAAACTAATTGTCCTGGGCTATAATTAATTTCTTTAGAATTGGTATTATTCTTTGCTACTCTTTCAATCTTCGATCTTATCAACTTTTGTTGTGTTTCTAGTTGAGTTTTTTGTAATTTATATTTCAATAACTTTTCATAATCATCTATGTTATAAATTGGATCTGGGGATTGTGTATCTGTTAAGTTTGAAGGTAGTTTACAAATTTTTCCGAAAACTAGTTCAAATGGCGTTTTGTTAGTCTCTAAATGAGTAGTGGTATTATAAGCAAATTGATAAAATCTAATCCAAGATGACCAGTTTCCTGGTGTTCCTGAAGCGTAAATTCTTAAAAAGTTTCCTAATGTTTTATGAGAATTCTCTAAAGCTCCCACCGTTTGATGATGGTATGCTGTAGAATTTAATTTGTTTATTTGTAAAAGTTCGCATATTTTCTTAAACAAATCGGACATAAATTCTGTCCCTCTGTCGGTCGTTATCTCGTCCGGTATACCATATACCAAAAGAACATTTTCAACAAAAGCTTTCGCGACAACTTCCGTTGATTTATCCTTAATTGGTGTTGCAGTTATGAATTTGGTTAATTCACACTGTGTCGTCAAAATGTATTTGTGGCCATCGTTACTAGGTAACAATGGACCTACAAGATCTAAATAAATTTTACTGAATGCACTAGTCGCCGTTGTAGTGACTATCATTGGTGTTTGTTTTGGTTTAATGTGTTTGTTTCTTTGACATGATTCGCATGATTTAATGAAATTTGTTATATCTTTTGACATACTTGTCCAAAAATATCTACTTTGAATATTTTTTAATGTCTTTTTTATACCTGAGTGTCCTGCTGTTGGCAGTATGTGAAAATCGTTCATGACTAATTTTTGTTCTTCCTTGTCTGTTATATGCTTTATATTTGTATTCAATATTCGTATTGGTGGCATGCCATTATTTAAGTTATTAGTGTATAACTCATTATAAAATTTCTTTGCATAATTATTTGTTTTTAAAACGAGCTCGTTTATTTTTTCATTATCGCATATTTTTCTCAGCATTACAGCTATCCGTCGTAACTGGATTAGTGTCTTCGCTGGTTTTATAATTAATTGTTTCTTCAAGTCACAAAATTTCACTTCAGGTAATTGTTGCTTTTCATCAAATATTATCTCAATAGCTTGACCTGTCAAAGGATGCTGGCCAGGCATTCCAATTACTGGGTCTGTATTGGTTTCTTTTAATTTCATACTTCTTGTTGTTACAAGAACGTCTTTTTCTATTTTCTTATTTATCTCCTTTAGATCTGTACTTGTAATGCGAGATAAAGCATCTGCCAGTACATTATCTTTTCCCGGTATATAAGTAATGTTGAAATCATACTCTTCCAGTGCTAATCTAAATTTGGTTAATCTGCTTGAAGGATCTTTTATTGAAAAAAGATAAACTAATGGTCTATGGTCGGTCTCTAGATCAAACTTTCTTCCGAATAAATATGGTCTGAAATGTCTAATGGACCAAACTACTGCCAGAAGCTCTTTTTCTATTGTTCCGTAGTTCTGTTCAGATTTATTCAGGGCTCTGGAGGCAAATGCTACTGGTCTCCCATTCTGGTTAGACAGCACTGCTCCTAAAGCAAAACCTGATGCATCTGTTTGTAATTTGAATGTATTTTCTTTATCGAAATCAGGGTAATCCAGTATTGGTGGATTCAAGAATTTTAGTTTCAATGTCTCAAAAGCATGTTGGCATTCTTCAGTCCATTCGAATGGAACTCCTTTTTTAGTCAGCTTATTCAATGGAATCGATATTTTTGAAAAATCTTTTATATGTTTTCTATAATAATTGGAAAATGCTACGAAGCGCTTTACTTCGTCTGCCGTTTTTGGGGTAGGCCAGTTTTCCACACATTCTACTTTTGAAGGGTCAGGACGAATTCCTTCTGCTGAAATGAAATGTCCTAAATAAATTAGTTCTTGTTTTAGAAAATTACATTTTGAAGGATTAAGTTTGAGATTCACTCCTCTTAGTCTTTCAAAAATTGAAATAAGATTTTTATTATGTTCATTTAGTGTCTTTCCGAAGATTATTATGTCATCTAAATAAATTAGACATTTTTCCATACACAGGCCAGACATCGCAACTGTCATAAGCCTTGAAAAAGTTGATGGACTTATTTTTAAACCCATCGGTAGCCTAGTCATTTGAAACTGACCTGAGGCTGTTGTAAAAGCTGTTATTGGTCGACTCTCAGAATCTATTTCACATTGATAGTATCCTTGAGAAAGGTCAAGATGTGTAAAATACTTGGCTCCTGCCAACGAGTCTATAATATCCTCTATGTTACCAAGTTCAAACCTATCATTTTGGATTGCGTTATTAACTTTTCGATAGTCTATTACTAGTCTCCATTTTTTATCATCATTACATGATTTTTTTGGTACTAAAAGTACAGGGCTATTCCATTCGGACTTAGCTTCCTCTATTATATTGTTTTCTAGCATTTTATTAATTTGTTTTGCTACTTCGTCTTTTTGAGAATTTGGTAACCTGTATGGTTTTGTATAAACCGGCTGTGTTTTCTCTTTTACGGCAATTGAAGGTGTAAAAATTTTTGTTACCGTCAATTTATCTCCTTCAAGGCAAAATATGTCCTTGTATTTTAAGCATATTTTGGAAATAATAGCTTTTTCTTCACCTTTCAAATGGTTGAGTTTCAACTCCTTTAACAATTTATTTGCTCTTTCTGTGTTTTCTTCCAGTTCTTTTAATTGAATAATGTCATAATTTTCAAGTTTGTTCATTTTTGGTTTCAGTTCATTCAAAATTACTGGTTTGTTTGATACATTTAAAATTTTTACCGGTATTCTCCCATTTATAGGTCTAATAATTGTGTTTGCAATGAATACATGAGGTTTAATTTCTTCATTTAACAAAACGTGTTCTGTTTTGAAATCCACGTCTAAAAATGCTGTTATTTCTGATCTTGCTGGTACGCATATCATAGCTGCAAGTGGAGAATTTACAGGTAATTCTACCCTATCACCACCTACAGTAACTATAATTGTACTTCTTTTAAAATTCAGTGTCGCTTCATATTTTAATAGAAAATCTGTACCAAGTAGTGCTGGTACATTAGGAGGTAAATCATTTACAACATATAATTTTTGTTGAAATGATAAATCTCCATAATTGAGGTTTACATTAATACTTCCTCTTGCTGTCGTGTTTCCGTTAACACCTCGAATTTTAATTGTGTCGTTTCTGTTGATTTTTAATGTTGATGAAACCAGTTGTACAGCAATAATTGAACAACTAGCTCCACTATCAAGTATAAATGGTATTTGTTCATTTTCTATTGTCATATGGATGGTAGGTAGTCTTTTTCGTCCGTTAGTCACGAAAAAGATCAATGACGTTTGCAACGTCCTCTTCTTCCCTTGCTGCTTGTTCCGGGTAGTCTCCAGCTACTATATTGGCTTGCCTATTCCTTCCTCTTTGACCTTGTTGTCTATCTGAGTTTTGTCTGTTGGAGTTATTATAATTCGAATAATTATTTTGGGGTCTTTGATCGGTATTGTGGTAATTACCTCTTCCTCGGTAATTACCTCTGTTACGATTTGATTGGTGATAATCACTTCTTCCACGGTAATTACCACGTCCTCTGGAGAAACCTCGTTGTCTTTCAGATCCTCGGCCTCTCCATGTGTGAAAATTACTCCTAAATTTTTCTTGTTGAAAATATAATACATTTTCCGAGTTAGTAGATGTCGTTGGAGAAACTTCCAACGCATCTGAAATAGCTTTGTTCAGATGTGTAGGGTTCCTAGCTTTTACGAAGAAAGCTGTTTGCGCGTCTCTGATTCCTGTAGTGAAGGCATTCACAGCAATAGGTTGCACTATGTCCGATGCTGCTGACTCATCACTAAATGTTCCTTGTGAAACATAAGCGGCAGCAAGTTTACTTGCTAACGCACTTATTTTATCACCAAATTCTGATACAGTTTCTCGCTTTTGTTTTGTATTACTCATTTCATTTTGGATAGCCTGTGGTGTTATTTTTATTCCGAACTTCTGTTTAAGTAGCTCCTTCGCTCCTGCTACAGAATTTGCAGTATTTATAGATCCATGTGCAGGACCAATTAATCTTATCTTAAGAAAACTTAAGATGTTTTGTTCGGGTACATTACTATAAGTTTGAAAAAGGTAATCAATCGATTCAAGAAAACTTGAAATTTTCGATTGATTTCCGTCAAATTTATCTACCAATTTTATGGCTACATTAAGGTCTAAAGTCGTCATTTTGATTATTTCGGAGCCTATTTCTGATTCTAACTCTGAATCGATTTCAGATTCAATTTCCTTCGATTTTATTGTACCTGCTTTATCTTCTGTTTCCTTTCTTCTATCTAATTCCTCCTCTGTTTGTATTTCTTGCTCCTTTTCAATCTCAGTCCTTTCCAAAGGGTTTTCCTGTAATAATTGGATGCACTCCCTTGCTACATTTTTTAATTGAACGTATCTGGTTCTTAATAATTCATGATTTTCATTCCCTTCGAACTCGACAACAATATTTTTAAGTACTTTTAAGGTACTATTTACTTGAATAAATTTTTTATCCTTTGTAGCTTTGCTTAAATTCCTGTTTTTCTTTAGATTGTCGAGCAATCTGCTTAAACTATCTCCTGCTTCAAAAAACTTATCCATTGAATTCTTATAACATTACTTACATTTTCTTTCCATTTTGGATTTAAATCTAAGCTCTTTTCTTTCCTAAAAATAACATGATTATATATTTGGAATAAATAAAAAATTAATTGGACGATACTTCTCTTGTATGGATGCACCTTTCAGCTGCGTCCATAAGTCCTGATTGTTCCTAGAAGTCCAGCTATCGTCATCTCTAGCCAATGTTGTTTCCAGCCTTTCTACACATGTTGATATTCTCCTATGCATATCTATGCATATTCATCTCCAATCATCTCCTTGTAGTCCGCCACATTCATCATTAACTCGCGATAGTCCCACATCAAATCATCTATAACACTTCTTGTTTCGATTTTTAATGCTGCACCGGCTGCCATGTTGTACAAATATTCGATGATAGCATTCTTTGCTTCAAATTGCTCCTTTGAAATGGCAATCCGTTTTGTTTTCAATCTCTGCCAATATCTTTTTTCCCGTTCAAAGTGTTCCCTGCACTGTTTTACAATCTCTTCATTACAGTTCCGTTTGCTCGTCATGTTGTCATACTTTTTCTTTTTTTTTTTTTTTTTAGACTTTTGGTAGTTCTTCTATACTTTTAGCATATCGTAGTGCTCGTCTCCTCTCTTTTTTCATGAGAATTTTGTATAAAGTAATAGACAAATGAATAACTACAAGCACTAAAATCACATAGATTAACACTTCGCTATTTTCCAAAATTTCACCATGTAGTTCTTGGTTGTTAACTATGCGAATCTGCGGGTCCGCATTATGGGTCACTGCCGACTTAGAATTAGTTTTTCCCATCGTGCACTAACTGTCTGGCTCATCGTCACAATGAAATTGCATTCGTACCGCGGATAGCGGATGCAGTTGGTTTTCGCACTTTCACACCATTTTCCTAGATTTTGCTTTTCACACTTATCTTTAACATGTTGCTAACTATTTTTCACTGTTAATTAATTAATTAATTCGAATCACTGGCAGAGGATCGCCATGTGATATGTAGTGAATCACTCGGTGGTTGGAACAGTAATACGTTTATTTAATGTTTCTTTCTTAAAGCTAAACGGGTGCCGATCGCGTAGCACACGCTGCGTCAGCATAAGCATTTATCGTCCGTTGAACGATGTTGGATGTTTATACCGATAATGCTTACCAAGCATAAGCAATCCATATCGCACTCGGTTGATCGTGCATATATGCTGAGTAAGACTGTGGCTAGGTCGGTATGCACCACAAAAAACCAATCCCTCAATAAAATTAACCAAACCTAATAAATTCATCCAATATACCATAAAAACCAAAAAAATAAAAACCAAAAAAAAAATCCCAAAACACAAAATTAAAACACAAAATATTACCAAAAAAATTAAATTTTATTAAGGACTAAGAGATTAACTACTAATTCGATCATAAATTCGCAGGGATTTTATGTAGGCCAATAATCGACTCAATGTAACAGATCCAATTTCATGGAAATCAAAAATACATCTTATCACATAGTTAAAATTAAACATGATTCATATTCCATTTTCTGATACTTGGGAGTTGAACAAGTACTCTAATTGAGAAGAAGACTCATACATACGAGTCCCTGACCGTGGTCAAATAAATCTCAAAACATCGACTGGAGTCCCCAACTCCGGAAGCAAAAACGAAGAACCAACCAGTTCGATGGCCTATCGCAGCAGTTGATTGGAATTGAGTCATTTTTCAAAGAACCGCCTGCTTAGGTTACCGCACTACGGCTATTCCAGTGATGGATGATGATTTTATATGGCAAATTAGAGCGTAAATTTATGTGTTCTGGGCAGGTGGCATCTACCATCTGTCAGTTGTGCTCAACTTGGTTTTGCCTGCTCCCGAGATGAGGCGTGAATTTTTCCGGAGCTCAAAGGCTCAATGATTTTTTTCTCGTTAATTTACAAAGAGAAAGTAAAATTCGAAACGCGTAAAATATTTACGGTTATGATACTGAACTCTGCTTCGATGTGTCTTCCTAAGCCGCTTTATTCCGGTTCGTTAAAAAAATATTGGTGAACGACAAATTATGGCTCTGCTTGGCAGGCAGTCTGGTGGAATCATTTCCAGTTACGATACATGCCTTCAGGAGTTATGGATAATTTCACCGGAAATCAATGAGTCTTCGCTTGGTTAAATCAACCGCTCACGCCTGGAGAAACTCTAGAGCATTATGTCTGTTTGTTGAGTTCAGATGAATGGAATTAATCAAGTCCCAATTTTTCATATACGACTGATTGTAAATTGGTGAGAAATGCCCTCAAGTGTGAAAGTTCTTGTCTTGCATTGGAACACGTTTCTTCTCACCCGGGACGCAAAACACTTGGCATTATGGAAGTCCCTAACCCCCCAAAACAGTCCTGATCATGCAGACTGCGCTCTTCAGTCGTCCGATCATGTGTTTGGGTCAGGTGTACGGGGATTCTAGCCCGTGCTTCTAGGCAAGTACAGGGTGAGTGGTAATTACTGTCAGTGTTTTTTAAACACGTGTAACTTTGGATGGGGTAACACAAACATGTTTGCAAGTTTTTCTTTTAGAGTGTATTCAAATGTCAATACGTCTTGCTCGTTTGTTTTGAATTTTTATTCGTTCGAGACTTGTGGAGTAATGGACGCGAAAGGGTTTGATATTTGTGAACATTTTAGACGGTTTACTACATTAAAGAAATTGAAACTACTCGGTACCCACGAAAGCTTAATCTTTCGCACCACCAAACGCTGCAAAGAAACCCGTTCTAGGAAAATAGACCTGGCCGTAAGCGCACTGTCAGGTGTCCGGAAGCCATCAAACAAGTGAGACAGTGAATTCGGCGGAATCCTGGTAAGTTTGGCCGAAAGATGGCTAAAGAACTGGAATTATGTCGCAGTCAACGATCAGAAGTATTGTGTATTCGGAACCCCGATTCTCGAATGTCTGGGCCACAAAATCGATGCAAACGGATTGCATAAAACGGACCAACACATCGAAGCTATTCGCAACGCACCTCGTCCGACGAATGTGGATGACCTACAACTGTTTTTGGGAAAAGCCACATACTACAACGCTTTTATTCCCAATCTCTTCACACGATCTCGCTGTCTGCGTGACATGTTGCAAGGGAAATCTTTCGTGTGGGAGCCAGAGCAGATCGCCGCCTTGACCTTGGCAACGGACGCCCTCATCTCACCACAGGTCCTGATTTCCCACCGATTGGAAAGTAACCTGGAACGACCGATCGCCTACGCAAGCTGTGCTATGTCTCCCACCGAGCAGCGCTATCCACAGATAGATAAGGAGGCTCTCGCCACCGTATGGGCAGTCAACAAGTTTTTTAATTACCTGTACGCTCGACGATTTACACTGGTCACGGATAACAAGCCGCTGAGTCAAATCCTACATCCGACGAAGTCGCTTCCGATCATGAATGGCTAATTATGCTGACTATTTGGCACACATCAATTTCGATGTTGTGTTCAAATCTACGAAAGAAAACGTAAACGCAGACTACTGCTCTCGAATTTCACAAACACTTGCAAGTAGCGAGATAGGTAAACTGTCTTTCCGTGAGGGAAGAGATATTTACGAAGACGAATTCGATGTTTTTTCCCTTCATCAGATCGGACAACTACCGATTCGCGTAGAACACATCGCTCGTGATACGCGCAAAGATCCCAGTCTAGGTAGGATCGTCCAGTTTTTAGAAGCCGCAACGATTTAACACGATCTGGCTACAAAGCACCAGAGTCGAAGTACACACTTGCTGCCAATTGTTTTCTTTTTGAGCAACGAGTAGTTGTGCCGGCTGTTCTGCGCTCGACAGTGTTGAATGATCTTCACATCGCACACATCGGTATGGTGAAAATGAAAGGCATCGCTCGATCGTTTGTTTACTGGCCAGGCATCGATGTGGACATTGAAAGAATAGTGAAATCTTGCTCCGAGTGCGTTCGCCAAGCGCATGCTCCCCCAAAGTTCAGCGAACATCATTGGCAGGATCCCAAAGGGCCCTGGGAAAGGATACATATTGATCATGCTGGTCCGGTGGCAGGCTCAATGCTGCTGATTATAGTCGACGCCTACAGTAAATGGTTAAAGGTCAAGGTCACTGCATCTACCACAGCAGAAGCAACGATTGGAATTATGGACAAGCTATTTTCCCGTTACGGAGCTCCAGTTACCGCAGTATCCAACAATGGTCCACAATTTACGGCAAACGAGTTCACGTTGTTTTTACAGAAAAGTGGAGTAAAGTTCCATAAGCTTTCGGCCCCCTACCATCCCGCAACAAATGGTCAGGCCGAACGATATGTTCAGACGACAAAGGAGGCACTCAAGGCAATGGGAACACCTGCATCTACGTTGCAATCGAACCTGAACAATTTTCTGCGGCAGTATCGTCTGGGTCCTCATGCAACCACTGGAGAATCGCCTTCCATGCTGTTTCAAGGGGAAACCTCCGAACGCGTTTTGATCTACTCAAGCCCGACAATGTTCACCAGAGAGTCATGGCAAAGCAGCAAGCGGATTTCGAGCAAACTTTTCACCAGTTTAATGCGGGTCAACCGGTTTATTTTCTGTCCTGTATCTTCCGCATGGATCGATGGATTCCTGGTGTGATTGCGGAACGAATTGGAGATCTGCACTACGAAATCGACTATTCTGGGCAACAGTACAAATGTCACATCGATCAAATTCGTTGACAACTTGATGCAAACGGTCGTCTGATGGAAGGAGCACCGGAAGCGAAAGAGATCAGCCAGCAAGACGCACCACGGCGAGTAACTGTTGAGCTCTTCGACGATGGTATTACTGTTCCGAGGGAACCATCAACTCCACCGAATCCGAGGAATCCCAAAGGTACTCCAGGTGAAAGGTGGTCCAGTGCATCTCCCTTCATCGCCGACTCGCCGTCCCCCCCCGCCCCCCGCCCCCCCCGAAGCACCCCCCAAAAGGCAGAAAAGAAAGAAGAAATATGAAATATAAGGCCCAATAAAAATTGAATTAAAATTTTATCCAGGCCCCCCCGCCATCAATTAAAAAAAAAATAAAACGATAAGCAGGACCATCGCCTATTATTATTTATAGTGTTTTGTTTGCCGCCGTGCTTTCTCTATCTCCACACCCCAAACCCCAAAACAAGAAAGTAAATGAATCGTATCAAAACTTTAACCACTGAGAAAGGAGGCTTTTAAAACAGACTGCTGTAATATATTCGAGAAATGATCACATGCGAATCGCGCTTTAGTGGATATTAAAATAAAAGCTTGTAACGATTAAAGTTGTTTTGTAATTATATTTTTTTTATTTAGTTTAGTTAATTGAATTTAAAGTAATTGTAAATATATATTTAGTATAATTATTGAAATATTTCAACGGTTGATAAAATCGACCCTCCTCTGCCGTGCCAACATTACCACAAAACCCCCTTTTTATATATAGTTGTTATGTTTACGGGGTGCGCCTTGAAGGCCGTCGCCATGCGAAATATTTGGCGCAATTATTTGAATAGGGAGGATAT
The DNA here is from genome assembly GCA_024533555.2 of Aedes koreicus. Taxonomy (NCBI): domain Eukaryota; kingdom Metazoa; phylum Arthropoda; class Insecta; order Diptera; family Culicidae; genus Aedes; species Aedes koreicus. Next base: position 154,711 of record JAHHFK020003224.1, on the reverse strand, counting down.
TTAAAAGGCGGCCTATTTCAATAGATAAAAGGACATAAGGAATATTCCTGCTCGCAAAACTATTCTGACTCGTTCATTTCGCTAACGATACGGCTGGTGAACAGAAGTGCGCGAATTTATCTGACTTTCAAGTTAGTTTGATTTTAAAGTTCTGCATTCCGTTAAAAGGTGAGAAGCTAGTGAGTGGTTTTGTTTCGAATAGTGGTGTTTAAACGTTTTTCTTTCTGTTTGTACAGTGGACATAAGTCCAAATTAAATTTAAGCGTAGTCTGTTCAGTGAATTTATTAGTGAAGTTGTACAAAAAAGGTAATTACTTAATTAGCTTTATATTTGATTGTAAAACTAATGTGAGTTCGCGCTGGATTTCTAGCGCGTGGCGCTTTTTTGTACGGGCTGGAAATACGTGTTTCGTCCGGCTATCGTCAACGCCGGATCGGGGTACCATTTGTGGCATCGTTGTCTACGTTCTACGTGAGACCATCAGGCTCGTGCGCACTGCGAAGGCCCGCCTTTCATAGGTAGCTAAACGGAGGTTTAGTGAAGTCGCTAGTTCTCGAAGCGAAATATTTTTCCGACGGTCGCCAATTATCCGTCGACGAGGTCCTTTTCGTTACAACCCTGTGGACCACATCTTCCAAGAGCTCGAACCGTGTGCCATACGTCGCCAAAAGCGTATCGCGGTTCGGATTCCATCCGATAGGAGTGGGGTTTCATTGCGTCACGGGTTGCGGTCATAGCGGAAGCATAGTACGCGAAGCCGTGCGGTGGCAAGTTGGCCTTTCTCCTTAAGAAGCGAATCACCCGGGACCGTAAGACGCATAGTCGTCGCATTAACTCTTGTGCTCCAAATCGGAAGTCTTCCGTCCAGCCGCCGCTCCCTCCGCAACTCTAGTTCGGCCATATCGCGCACGGGTCACCTTCCTTCGCTGCTCGCCATCTTGCAGCACGTAAGCGACGCTGTCGTTTCGTCGTCATCGCCACAGACGTCGTGAACATCGTCTGGAAGGTCGTCCGTCACCGCCATCTTCGAGTCGTCGATCAGCAGTCATCGAGTCTCCAGTTCGTCGAGAAAAACCTGCGCAGGTATGTGAGCATGTTTCTTTCATGGCCATGATTTTGCTCTTTTTTCCCGTACATTTGAAGAAATCCAACACGAATGAATGTAAAATATAGTTCTGTAAAGAGAAGTTTGCAGATTAGGTTTTTGTTCGTTTGAATGCTACTCCCTGAATAAACCACACTTACTACGTTACGTTCCGTTTTCATTCCGTTTCCGCTCAGTTGAGTAAGCATTCCTTCTCTTCTTGTCATCCGTTTCGTTCGTTCTGTGGGTGAGTCAGAAAGTGCCTACAGCTGTTCCAACCTGCAAAGTTTAAAGACTCGGCGTATCCCCTTGAGATTAGTCTTTTTTGCCGTTAGTAAACCAACGACCGTTCCAGAGGTCCTCTGAGAGAAAGTCTCATTTTCCGGGCAAAGTTTTAACACGACCAGTGGTCTCTCTTAACCGAGAGTGGCGCTTAAGCCACTGAGTTTAATTAAATCCTCAAAGACATTTCGCGAACGGTTACATTGGCCGCCCAACAAAAAAGAGAGAAATATAAAGAAAGTTTTGTTTTTGTTTTGTTTGCACTTACACAACCACCAGCCCCCAACGCACTTCATTTATTTAGTTATATTTCTCTCTCACAAAAACAAAAAAAAAAAAATTATTTTTTTATGATTATTAAATTGAAAATATATTTTATTTTTCTTAAATCAAAATTTATTTTTTAGGGTTAGTATATAGTTTTTTTTTTCTTCTAAAAGTTATGAATTGAATTTTTTTTTCTGGTACATGGTTTGAATTGAATTGAATGATTGAATGTGAATTGGTTTTTTTTCTTAAGAGTTAAGTTTAATCGAAGTTTTCTTAGGTTAAGTTTGTTATTTTTTCTCTTAGGTTACTTTATGTTTCTATTTTTTTTCCACATATGTGAGTTTACATTTCACGCTACAAATTTCAATTTAATAACGTTTGAACATTGAAATTGAAATCAAGATTTGCTTTCTCTGATTGATTGAGAGTTTTCAAAATGAGTGGACAGTATTTATTGCCGGTTTTCGATCATTTGCTGGAGGATGAAGTAGACTTTGAGTTAAAAGTACGAAAGCAAACTGTAGATCGAAGAGAAACCTTGGAGGATAAGAAACGGTTGTTGCGTAGGGTTGTTAAGGATTATGGTGATAGAAAGGTTATGTATGAAGGAATTTGTAATTTTTCAGAAGAAATTAAGAAGGTTTCAGAAGTAATCGATGGATTAGTATCGAGTTTGAGAAACAGCAAAAACAAACCAGATAGGTCGCAAGTTTCTAGATTACGTCACTATCTGATTCGTATAGCAAGTGCGTCAGTTGCTGACAAAGATGAGGAATTGGGTCAGAATGACGTCTGCAGTAAGATTGAAAGAGTTTTCCAAGAATTAGGATTGAAAATTAGGGAAGAAGAGAAAGGAGGAGGTCAAGAATTAGAAGGGAAAAAAGATAGCGATTCCAAGCGGGTAGATCAAAAGGTTAGGTCCGAAGATTCCGGAGCAGCATGCTTGTCTGGAGCTAAGGGAGTTAGATGTGATTGCGGTAGATGTGAAGGTAAGGGTGCAGTAAAGAAAAATATTCGTCAGAGATCTAAAAACGCGGAACTTGGGAGGCACGATCGGTCTTCGGAAGAAGAGTCGGAAGATCCAGAACGTGGTAGAAAATCGAGTAAGAATAGGTTTGAGGAAGATACAAAAGAACGAAAAAAAGATAGGAAGTCATTCAGGGGTCAATGTGAGGGGGAGAAAGGAAATGGTAGATCGCGTCCAGGGAAAAATCGCAGTTCAGATGATGACAGCTACACAGAGGAAGAATATAGAAGGAGAGATACTAGGAAGATGGGAAAGGGTAAAACTAAACACAGACTTAGTCGAGCTAACAGTGGGTCAGACAGTGAAAATGAGTCCGAAGCTTCGAGAAGAAGAGATAGAAGAAATCGTAGGAAAGAAAGTAGGGGTCGAAGACATAGGCAATGTTCGTCGTCATCTAGCTTTGAGAAAAGGAATCATAGGAGAAGAAATAATGGTCGTAGAATTAGACGATTTTTGTCCTCACCCAGCAGTGAAGAATCCTATAGGAGGAGGAATCATTATAGAAAGTCCAGAGTTGAGAGCTGGAATGTTTCCTTCAGTGGAGATAGCAGATCCATGCAGGTTGAAGATTTTTTGTATAAGATTAAGAAACTGGCTCGACACGAAGATGTTTCCGATAGAGAGTTGCTGAAAAACATCCATCACCGTCTAAAAGGAGAGGCGTATGATTGGTGGTTCACCAAGGAGGACAAATTCACTCGTTGGAGTAAATTTGAGGGTGAGATCCGTTCTCGATACGGTAACCCCAATCGCGATAGAGGGATTAAAGCGCAGATTCGGGAGCTTAAGCAACGGATGGGTGAGACGTTCATTGCGTATGTAACAGAGGTCGAAAAACTCAACCAATGTTTGCAGCGCCGTTTCTCTTCGAGAACATTGTTCGAACTTATTTGGGAGAATATGCGCCCTCATTACCGTTCTAGATTGTCGGTTATGGACATCGACAATCTTGAGCATCTGATTAAAATCAATCATAAAATAGATGCGAGCGATCCAAACTTTTATAGGTCACCTACTAATGGGAGAAACGACGTACATCATATTGATGCAGAGGATTCCTGCTCGGACTACACTGAGGAAGAGGATGTTCCTGTCCAGGGGATCCAGAAGTTGGACCGGAATAGTCGACCGAGTTTACCAGCTAGAAGTCAGAATAATGCGTTTTCTAACCAACGAAAGGAAAAACAGAGACCAGAGTCCATCGTGTCTTGTTGGAATTGCCAGAAACCTGGTCATATCTGGAGAGATTGTGCAGAGCGGAAAGTGATATTTTGCTACGCTTGCGGGAAATTAGGCAGAACTACAAGGACCTGCGAAAATAATCATTCCAGTATGGGTAGAAACAATGCCCAAACTCGACAACAGTCAACAAACTAAATGCGGGATGGTCGTGTGGGAATCCGAACATCTCGCCTGTAGAACCGATTCCCAATCAGAGAATTGGAGATCGGATACCTGAAAACTCGTCACTTTTTGAAATTCGTATAGACCCTAATTCTTGTCCACATATTAAAGTTGATGTTTTAGGCACTGAAATTACAGCTCTTTTAGATTCAGGAGCTGCAATCAGCGTAATGAGTTCTGTCAGCCTTTTGGAATCCCATGGCCTGACTATTTTCAAGTCAAATATTAAAATTTGCACTGCAGACGACACTAAACACAGGTTACAGGTGTTTAGGTTACGTCAACGTTCCTTACACCCTTGGACATGAAACGAAAGTAATTCCAACTTTGGTAGTCCCGGAAATTCGAAAGCCGCTGATTTTAGGCATGGATTTCTGGCGGGCCTTTCGAATACGTCCTATGATTGCCTCGGACAACAAATTACAAGATTTGGAGCTAACTTGGACATCAAGTTTAGCGGAAAATGAAATCAATTTCTTAAGGGTTGAAACTGACTCGTTTGTCGAGGACGGAAAATTGATAGCGTTTGCAGTTCAGCTTGTCGAACCGCTGGAACCGGATATGAATTTCAAAGCCAAACCCGAGGAGGATGATTCGTTGAACATTCCAACTCTAGATTTACCTGAAAACCCCGCAGAAGCTATCGAGACAGTGGAAACCGAACATAATTTGACACCGGACGAACGACAGAGGCTGAAAGATACGTTGAAGAGTTTTGATTGCACCAGTTTGGGCTTTTTAGGAAGAACTACTCTCATCGAGCATGAGATAGAACTCGTCGCAGAAGGTAAAATGAGGGATCAATCTATGTATCGGTATTCGCCGAAGATTTGGGAGAAAATTGAGGAAGAATTGGAGCGATGGCAGAGTTTACGGGTGATAGAAGAATGCACATCGGAGTTTGCAAGTCCTCTCGTACCAGTCAGGAAGGCAAACGGGAAAATACGGGTTTGTCTTGACTCCAGGCGGATCAATTCAGTCACCAAAAAGGATGCATATCCTATGAGAAACATGTCTGAGATATTTCATCGTCTTCAGAAGGCAAAATATTTCAGTATTATAGACTTGAAAGATGCGTATTTTCAGATCCCGTTGAAGGAATCTTCGAGGAACTATACAGCCTTCAGAACCCCAAAAGGCTTGTTTAGATTCAAAGTTGTCCCTTTTGGTTTGAAAAATGCCCCATTTACGATGAACAGGCTAATGAACCTTGCCATTGGGTTCGATCTGGAGCCTTTCGCCTTTGTATATTTGGACGACATTATTATCGCAACCAAAACTTTAGAGGAACACTTTTGCCTATTAGAGGAAATTGCTCGTAGGTTGAAAAAGGCAGGTTTAACGATTTCAGTGGAAAAAAGTCGTTTCTGCCGAAAGCAAGTAAGGTACCTTGGATATATCCTAACGGAAAAGGGTTTATCAGTCGATAGTGCCAAATTGGAGCCGATACCAAACTACCCCAGACCTAGATCTATACGAGATGTGAGGAGATTAATGGGCTTAATGGGTTTTTACCAAAAATTTATTCCTCGATATAGCCACTTGACTTCACCAATAACGGATTTGCTAAAGAAATCTAAGAAATTCTGTTGGTCAGTTGATGCGGAGAAAGCCCTAAATGAACTTTAGCCAGTGTTAACTTCAGCACCGGTCTTGGCGAATCCAGACTATGCCTGACCATTCATTATAGAGTCAGACGCGTCGCAACTTGCAGTCGGAGCTGCGCTGTTACAGGAGTTCGATAACGGGAGGCGAATAATTGGATACTACAGTAAAAAACTTTCTAGCGCACAGAGAAAGTATTCCGCCACGCCGAAAAGGGAGTGTCTATCCGTTCTGTTAGCGGTAGAGAACTTCAGACACTACATCGAAGGATCCACTTTCACAGTGAATACCAGACGGTGTAATTGTATCACCTGGTTATTTACCTGGTTTCTTTATTGCAAAACGGCCAACTTCATGAGGCTAAGTCAATTGCCAAGTTGGAAATTGCAGTCTTACGATTTTGTTTTGCAAGTATCGAAAAGGAAAAGATTAATGTATTGGCAGATTGTTTATCTCGCATCAACTTCATCCAGGTTGCAGAAGACAGTTACACTGATTTAATCAAAAGGATTTCGGAAAAGCCCTCACTAATATACAAAAATTTTAAAAATGCCAGGAAAATAATTTATAAGTATGCAGGAAGAACCGGTGGTGTTTAAGGACAAGCGGTTCGAATGGAAACATTATCCCCCAGAAGTAGAGCGCCTTTCCAGTTATTCAAGCTGTTCTCAATGATTCAGCTCACCTTGGCTACGAGAAAAACCAAGTAAATTCTCTCAAGCAGAAATACTTTTGGCCAAAGATGGCTTCTGATGTTAAAAGATATTGTAAGCGTTGTTTGGCTTGCAAAACGTCCAAAGGAATTAACGTCAATCCAACTCCATCAATGGGATCGCAGAAGAAGTATTGTGATTACCCGTGGCAGTTCTTAACATTAGATTATGTTGGTCCATTCCCTTCCTCAGGAAAAGGAAGATGTACATGCCTTCTGGTAGTCACAGATGTTTTGTCAAAATTCATCTTGGTCCAACCATTCAGGCAGGCCACTGCTTCATCACTAGTTCAATTTCTAGAACAAGCTATATTTTTGTTGTTTGGAGTACCAGAGATGATACTAACCGACAACGGTTCCCAATTTTCGTCCAAGGAGTTCGCAGCATTATTGAAGCAGTACGGAGTTAAGCACTGGTTAACGCCCTCGTACCACCCACAAGTAAACAACACTGAGAGGGTAAACAAGGTAGTAACAACGGCGATAAGAGCTACCTTGAAGGTTTCAGCTATGACATAAGCCTCAAGATAGGATATGTACCAGAAAGGAAAAGAAAAAACACCAGGGAAATACTCCAGCCATGATGGTAAACAAGAGGTATATATTACACTAGTGTTAGTGTTTGTACATAATGTAAAAAACCTAGCCTTAACGACTTTCGCCGGTACAATAATTGGAAAATCTACTTAGAATTAAGATTAGTTAAGAAAGTTATAAGAAGCTCATCACAGAATTATTTTTTTTCCTTTTGATTACGTCCAGTTTTCTTTTGTCGTCCAAGTTACATTTTTTTTTTTCATCTGTTGCTGCTTAATTGTGCCGCACACTCGGCCACTCCTAAATCCACTGTCCGATTAATCAACGGTATACCTGTAAAGGAAAGAAAAATGAAGTTTGATTCGTAATTCTAAAACTGGATGTACTAATACTCCCCCGATCGTCGGTGCCATGATTTGACAATTATCCAACCGATGTGACCACTGAATCCTTCTACTTTAGTTTAAAGCATTTATAGCATTTGATCCGGGTCATCTTTTGTTCCATAACAAGTTGCAATAGCTGTCAGCCATAAATTCATAGTTTTTTTCCGCCATTAGATTTCCATCCATTGTTACATACCGCGTCATTCAGTGCCAGCTAGTGTCCATTCCCTGTAAACATAAGAAAAGAAAAGCATTGAGTCCGTAACTAGACGCTAGTAGTAATTATACTTTCCCAGTTTAGACAGCCGCTTGTAAAATTCACACTTAAAATCCTATGCGTTTTTCCGCGGACTTTCCACCTTCGAATGTTTACGACGTTTGCCAAATTATTATTTATTTATTTTCGTTAGGTTGGTAGTGGTAGCTCCAGAGACAGCTCTCTATGCTGTCAGTTGGCCATTATAGGTCTGTTCGATATTTTCGAAGTTAGAATTCTATGAGTTTGTCAAATTTGAATTTGATAAAAAGAATTCAGTTTGTAGTTTAATAGAGGTGTTCGTTTTTTGCAATTTTAGGTGCAGATTGAGTCAAACAAAGTTTTGATGTTGCATCTGATTGCGAGTTCCGTTGATGGTCAAATTTAGGACGGATGATGTTCCGTTGTTTTGATCATGGTTTTGTTCTTCAGTACGTTTACTATCGAACAGAATCTGAGAAGTTGATGAACAATTGGGTGTAGATTACGTCACTTTAAATTTTGCTGTTCATGTACAACTTATCTGATGGACAGACTTGTTGACAACGTTTGCGTTTATACTATTTGTTAATTCCATTCAATTCCATTGATCAAATTTTCATAACATTGGGTGATGTGATGTAACGAATCACGTTTTTTTTTTTTGTAAATATTTTTCTTATTTAGTTTAGTTAATTGAATTTAAATTGATTGTAAGAATAGATTCAGTATAATTATTGAAATATTTCAACGGTAGATAAAATCGGACCGTTCCTGTGTCGACGTTACAACTTTGCCATAAAAGCTCATTTTTTTAATCACGGTTGTATGATCTCACACATGCTTACGGGGTGCACCAGATGAACAGGAGTGCCCGAATGTATCTTACATTCAAGTTCAAATTAATTTGATTTTAAAGTTCAGCATTTCGTTAAAAGGTGATAAAACTAGTGAGTGGTTTTTTTTTCGAATAGTGGTGTTTACACGTTTTTTCTTTCTTTTTGTACAGTGAACATAAGTCCAAATTAAGTTTAAGCGTAGTCTGTTCAGTGAATTTATTAGTGAAGTTGTACAAAAAAGGTAATTACTTATTTAGCTTTTTTTTTTAATTTTAAAAGTTGCGCTTTTTTGTACGGGCTGGAAAAACGTTTTTCGTCCAGCTATCGTCAACGCCGGATCGGGTTACCATTTGTGGCATCGTTGTCTACGTTTGTGAGACCATCAGGTTCGTGTACTCTGCGAAGGCTCGCCTTTCATAGGTAGTTAAACGGAGGAGGAGTGAAGTCACTAGTTCTCGAAGTGAAATATTTTTCCGACGGTCGCCAATTATCCGTCGACGAGGTCCTTTTCGTTACAACCCCGTGGAGCACATCTTCCAAGAGCTCTAACCGTGTGCCGTACGTCGCTAAACGCGTACCGCGGTTCGGATTCCATCTAATAGGAGTGGGGATTTCATTGCGCCACGGGTTGCAGTCATAGCGGATGCATAGTACGCGAAACCGTGCGGTTGCAAGTTTGCCTTTCTCCTTGAGGAGCGAATCACCAGGGACCGTAAGACGCATAGTCATCGCAATAGCTCTTGTGCTCCAAATCGGAAGTCTTCCGTCCAGCCGCCACTCCCTCCGCAACTTTAGTTCGGCCATATCACGCACGAGTCACCTTCCTTCGCTGCTCATCATCTTGCAGCACGTAAGCGACGCTGTTGTTTCGTCGCCATTGCCACAGACATCGTTAACATCGTCTGGAAGGTCGTCCGTCACCCCCATCTTCGATTCGTCGATCAGCAGTCATCGAGTCTCCAGCTCGTCGTTTCTTTCATGGCCATGATTTTGATCTTTTCCCCGTACACTTGAAGAAATCCAATATGAATGAGTGTAAAATATATTTCTGTAATGAAAAGTTTGAAGATTAGTTTTTTGTACGTTTAAATGCTACTCCCTAAATATAACACACTTACTACGTTTAGTTCCGTTTTCCTTCCGTTTCCGCTCAGTTGCGTAAGAATTCCTTCTCTTCTCCTTCTTTGTTTTGTTCGTTCCGTGGGTAGGTAAGAAAGTGCCTACAGCTGTTCCAACCTGCAAAGTTTAAAGACTCGGCGTATCCCTTGAGATTAGTCTTTTCTGCCGTAAGTAACCAACGAACGTTCGAGAGGTCCTCTGAGAGAAAGTCTCATTTTCCGGGCAAAGCTTTTGCACGACCAGTGGTCTCTCAACCGAGAGTGGCGCTTAAGCCACTGAGTTTTATCAAATTCTCAAAGACATTTCGCGAACGATTACAAGCTAAATCTTGTATCAAATGAAACCGAAATATGCGTAAAATGATACCATGTTCATATTAACCCCCCCTGTTCATTTTACTCCCAGTTCCCTTATAGAAGACGAAAACTGAAATTGCGGAACCAAAAGATCGATTTCTGTTCCGAGCAAATCGTTGATTCGAAGAAAAAAAAAACCCCACAAAATTCCCCAAACTCATCCGTCAATTAGAACTGGCAGCAAAACAATTCAATCGAAAACCATTTCATCGGATATTTTTCCGGCTGACAGATTACTACCTCCCTGATCTCCGAATTGGTATTGTCTTCTCTAGCCCTCTGTTGAATCCTGGCGAGCGAGTTTTATTTATTGGATTTTCAGCGAGATAGTCGTCCTCTTCAGCACCGGGCACCATAAACAACGGTTGATTTAGTGGGAGGCTACGAGTACCGACACTGAATACCTCCTCCTCCTCCTCCTCCTCCTCCTCCCCTCCTCTTCCTCCAACCGAGCTTTTGTCTTTCCGACATTCTGACACGAACCACTGAATGGGAACCGTAGCCTACTAAGGGTGCTAACTGGCAGAGAAAAACCGACAGATGACGCTTCTCTCTGAACTGTGGAATGTTTATATTAAATTGATTAAATACCTCTTCGGCAGCATTTTCCCGCTGGGAGGAGGAAGATCGGGAACTCAAGCAGCAATTAGACCGCTGAGAAGCAATCACCCATCCACTCGCGAGTGAGAGTGATGATGGATGAAGGCCAGATCGGATCGGAGGTGGAGGAAGGGTTCAAGAGACGGTTTGGCCCTTGGCGCGAGAATTAGTAATCGTTTGATGGGTTTCGATTAATTTTTGGCAACGATGATTTATGGGTTGATAATTGTGATTTTCTTTTCGCGAGAAATTTAGTCAGTCAGTAGAAAATGTTCAATTTTGGAATCTTGAAGGGTGCTATTCACACGATCAAATGAAATGATAAGAGATTTTCATAAGAAACGGTTTGAAATCTATTACAAATTACACAAAAAAGAACTCAAAAATGTTAAACTGTATTTTGATTCTCTACGGAGAAAACTGAGTTGGTAGTTTTTTCTAAGAAGCATAACCCTGCACAACCGAAGCTTCAAATTTTGGGTACACCGATAACTCATTCCATGTCATTGAAATATCTTGGGGTCTGGTTCGATTCAAAGTGCACCTGGAGATCCCACATCGAGTATCTGAAGCGAAAGTGCCATCAAAGGATCAACTTTCTCTGCACAATTACCGGGACCTGGTGGGGAGCACATCCACAAGATCTTCTAACGTTGTACCGGACAACGATTTTGTCGGTTATGGAATACGGTAGTTTTTGTTTTCAGTCAGCGGCTCGGTCGCACTTCATTAAACTGGAACGTATTCAGTATCGGTGTCTTCGTATCGCGTTAGGTTGCATGCAATCGACTCATACCATGAGTCTTGAAGTGCTGGCTGGCATGTTGCCACTCTCAGATCGGTTTTCAGAATTATCTCTCCGGCTCCTCAGCAGGTGTGAAGTTATGAACCCCCAGGTGATCGAAAATTTTGAGAAGCTCCTTGAGTTGAATCCTCAAACCCGCTTCATGACTTTGTACCATTTATACATAACACAGGATGTCAGCCCTTCGCTGAATATTCCCAATCGTGTTTGTTTCTCCGACTTCGGAAATTTGGTTCATTTTGATTTATCCATGAAGCAGGAGCTTCGTGGAATCCCAGAGCATCATCGTCCTATGATTGCTCCGGTGATATTTGCTGCCAAGTTTGGCCTAGTTGATTCCACCAAAACGTTTTTCACTGACGGGTCTTTGATAAAGGACTCCGCTGGCTTTGGTGTATACAATGAAAATTATAGCGTCGTTCGTAAACTTCAAGCACCTTGTTCTGTTTTTGTCGCGGAATTGGCAGCAATTCATTTTTCTTTAGAAACTGTTGCCTCTTTTACACCGGATCAATACTTCATTTTCACGGATAGTCATAGCTCTATAGAGGCTATTCGCTCCTTGAGGCCGGTAAAGCACACCTCTTATTTTCTTATGAAAATACGCGGTCTTCTAAGTGCTTTATCTTCACGTTCTTTTATTATCACCTTTGTGTGTGTCCCTTCTCATTGTTCGATTCCTGACAATGAGAAAGCGGACTCGCTTGCAAGAGTGGGCGCTATGGAAGGCGATATTTATGACCGACAAATCGCCTTCAACGAAATTTTTGCTATTTTTCGTCAGATATCACTCGATAGCTGGCAGTATAAATGGAGTAAAGGAGATTTGGGGCGATGGCTACACTCTATCACTCCTAAGGTGTCTAAGAAATTTTGGTTCAGGGGATTGGATGTGGGTCGAGACTTCATTCGTGTGATGTCTCGCATCATGTCCAATCATTATTCTTTAAACGCTCATTTTTCCGTGTTGGGCTGGGAGACAGCAATCTCTGTGAATGTGGACAAGGTTACCAGGACGCAGATCACGTAATTTGGTCATGTGCTGAGCATCGTGGAGTCAGATCTGAGCTTTATGATTCCCTTCGGGCTCGAGGTAGACAACCCAATGTACCGATTCGAGACATTTTGGCTGCACGCGATCTGGAGTTTATGAAACTCATTTATGTGTTTTTGACTAACATTAGCCTTAGATTGTAGTTTGATTAACTTACTTGTTTAGGTTAAATTTTTGAGGATTGTGTGCATCGGTGTGTGATTGTGGTTGTGTGTGTGTGAGTGTTGTTGTGTATGTGAGTGAGTGATTTTTTTTTTAAATTGAAAACGTTCAATTAAAAAATTGTTATTTGAAATTCTAGATTTAAGAAAACCATTGTTTCTTATGCTTTGTTTAAAATTTCCACCGCAATTTTCCCATCCATAAAATCGTAATTCCTATTAACCTCGAGATGGCCGCGAGTTATCGGATCCACCCCCTCAACCTTAGTTCTAAGATAACTGATGTATATAAACATGAAAACTTGGCTCTGTAAAGTTGATTCGTTTGAGCCTGTACAAATAAATGAATTCATAAAAAAAAAGATGCTTGCTGTCCAACTCGCTATCGCTCGTCGGACCAAACTAAAAAAACATCCTCCGTTTGCATTATACCGGGCAAATGCTTGAAATTCTAAGTAGCCAGTATGGTTAGGAATCCTCAGAATGTCCTCCGAAGACAAAGTTTTACAAAATCATGAAGTTTGATATGTCGCAAGCCAGGTTTTGGAGAAGATTTGATTATGGCCACTTTTCTGGAGGAACTCCCATCCCGCAGGACCTCTTTTAGTGGCCAGTATGATCAGAAATCCTCAAAATGTCTTCTGATGACCTAGTTTTGCAAAATCATGAAGTTTGATATGTCGCAAGCCAGATTTTGGTAAAGATTTGAATATGGCCACTTTCCCGGAGGAACTCAGATCCCGCAGGGCCTTCCTAAGTAGCCAGTATGGTCAGACACCCTCAGAATGTCCTCCGAGGACCTAGTTTAGCAAAATCATGAAGTTTGATGTGTCGCAAGCCAGATTTTGGTAAGGATTTGAATATGGACACTTTCCCGGAGGAACTCAGATCCCGCAGGGCCTCCCTAAGTAGCCAGTATGGTCAGGAATCCCCAGAATGTCCTCCGAGGACCAAGTTTCGCAAAATCATGAAGTTTGATATGTCGCAAGCCAGGTTTTGGTAAATATTTCAATATGGCCACTTTCCCGGAGGAACTCGGTCAGACACCCTCAGAATGTCCTCCGAAGACAAAGTTTCGCTAAATCATGAAGTTTGATATGTCGCAAGCTAAGTTTTGGAAAAGATTGGTTATGGCCACTTTTCTGGAGGAACTCTCATCCCGCAGGACCTCTTTTAGTGGCCAGTATGATCAGAAATCCTCAGAATGTCCTCCGAGGACCTAGTTTAGCAAAATCATGAAGTTTGATATGTCGCAAGCCAGATTTTGGTAAGGATTTGAATATGGACACTTTCCCGGAGGAACTCAGATCCCGCAGGGCCTTCCTAAGTAGTCAGTATGGTCAGACACCCTCAGAATGTCCTCCGAGGACCTAGTTTAGCAAAATCATGAAGTTTGATGTGTCGCAAGCCAGATTTTGGTAAGGATTTGAATATGGACACTTTCTCGGAGGAACTCAGATCCCGCAGGGCCTCCCTAAGTAGCCAGTATGGTCAGGAATCCCCAGAATGTCCTCCGAGGACCAAGTTTCGCAAAATCATGAAGTTTGATATGTCGCAAGCCAGGTTTTGGTAAATATTTCAATATGGCCACTTTCCCGGAGGAACTCGGTCAGACACCCCCAGAATGTCCTCCGAAGACCTAGTTTCGCAAAATCATGAAGTTTGATTTGTCGCAAGCTAAGTTTTGGAAAAGATTGGTTATGGCCACTTTTCTGGAGGAACTCTCATCCCGCAGGACCTCTTTTAGTGGCCAGTATGATCAGAAATCCTCAGAATGTCCTCCGAGGACCTAGTTTAGCAAAATCATGAAGTTTGATATGTCGCAAGCCAGATTTTGGTAAGGATTTGAATATGGACACTTTCCCGGAGGAACTCAGATCCCGCAGGGCCTCCCTAAGTAGCCAGTATGGTCAGGAATCCTCAGAATGTCCTCCGAGGACCTAGTTTCGCAAAATCATGAAGTTTGATATGTCGCAAGCCAGACTTTGGTAAAGATTTGAAAATGGCCACTTTCCCGGAGGAACTCAGATCCCGCAGGGCTTCCCTAAGTAGCCAGTATGGTCAGATACCCTCAGAATGTCCTTCGAAGACAAAGTTTCGCAAAATCCTGCAGTTTGATATGTCGCAAGCTAGGTTTTGGAAAAGATTTGTTATGGCCACTTTTCCGGAGGAACTCCCATCCCGCAGGACCTCTTTTAGTGGCCAGTATGATCAGAAATCCTCAAAATGCCTTCTGATGACCTAGTTTTGCAAAATCATGAAGTTTGATATGCCGCATGCTATGTTTCGCATCCAAAAATATTTTGTCCACCATTCCTGGACAGGTACTTACCCCAGTACTCCCACCTTGGAATCCAAAACTACGGATATTTTCGGAACTACCAGGTCAGATTCATAAACTAGGATAATTTTGTGATCTATTGCAAAAATCTGCATCAATATCCGATGGCTAACGATGGAGTATCATTGATTTTAAATTTGAATTTTTCGATTTCAGAGGGGTTGGGGACGTACGTGTTAAGGAAAGTTATTGAACCTTTTATGGATCATTTGCAATATGGGCCTGTTCATAAACCACGTAGACTCATTTTTGAAAATCTCAGACCCCCCCCCCCTCCCCCTCGTAGACTTTTCTCCATACAATGTTTTGAAATTTTGTATGGAGCGTACACTTTGGTCAAACCCCCCTCCCCCCAGAAAAGTCTACGTGGTTTATGAATATCCCCTATGTTTATGAATAGTCCGTACAATATTAGCGATCATGCCCCAGATATAAAACGGTATATTTTTGATATTTAATTGCTAAATTTTTTTTGAAGTATGGATCAGAGTGATGAATTTTATGGATCATTTAAATTTTTTTATGGATATTTACCAGAGTCTTATGAGTCAAGAATGCGTTTTTCATGGCACGATTTTCAATTTTTTTATGGATCGTTTATTACTTTTTGTATGCAAAAGTACGTTTGCCGGTGGAGTACGACAACATACGAGTTTTTGTAGCAGAACGATGGGACCGTTACGATCCACTATTTCTGAAAAGCTAACGACCGTCCACCAAACGAGAAATGCTTCGTGTTTTGATGACGATTTTTGACCCTTTGGGACTCTTCGCACACTTCTTGATATTTCTGAAAATCTTGGTAGATTTGTAATTATCACTAAGGTAACCACTGATAAGTTTAGCGATGAAGTTGCCATTTACAAATCAGAAAATGTTGATTATTTAATTATATCAGATTTAAACATGATTCAAAGGAGATACAACTCACATTTTCAGAGTCTTATTGCTAAATTTAGTAAAATCACGATGTTTATCCTCCGTACAAGAGACATTGAAAGTGATGTCAAATTTAGCCAACTGCAGAAACGATTGCCCACAAAAACTGACGCAACAACGCTAGTGTCCCTTCTTGAATAAGGAGTGTATCGAATATAAGCTATCCACATACATTTGCGTTGTACGCATGTATTTGTGATGGTTTTTTATGCTCTGAACACTGCATGCTGTGCATTTGCCACTGTCCAGCTTTCTTTTGTTTACTTGTTTGTGCTGGTTCAAATTCTGCGTTTTCAAAATGTCGCGTATTGAAAAGGAAGTGAAAATTAAGGTTCTTGACAAATAGGCTAGGTGAGAAGGGTATTACTATGTTCGAAAATTGGCGAAGCGGTTTGGAATTCATCATGCGAGTGTTAAAACCATCATTAATAAGTTAAGGGAACACTAAGGAGTGTATCGAAAATAAGCTATCCACAAACTCCACAATACTCCACAATACTTCACTGCCGTCGTTGGGGAGGATGTGAGCGATGCGGACAGGTCGATTCAAGTGGAGAAATTCGGTCGAAAGGTACTGGTATGGCAAGCAATATGTTCCTGTGGTTTGAAGTCAACCATTTTTTACACTACCGGAACTATAAATGTGGAAATCTATCGATCTGAGTGTCTCAGAAGAGATTGTTGCCTTTATATAGGAAGCATAGTACACCTCCACTGTTTTAGCCGGATTTAGCGTCGGCTCACTATGCCAAAACCACTCTCAATTGGCTTGCGGAAAAGGGTATGGATTTCGTTGAGAAAAATATCAATCCACCAAATTGCCCTCAGCTTCGACCCATCGAACGTTACTGGGCAATCGTGAAGAGGGTCTTCAAGAAGACTGGTAAGGCAGCTGGGAACATGCAGGAGTTCAAAAAAATTTGGGCTCAAGCGTCCAAAAAATGCGATGCAACACTTGTCCGGAACTTGATGAAGAGCATTCGATCCAAAGTTCGAAAATTCGTGAAGGAATAACTTAAATTTCATCCGGTCTTCATTATGTTCAAGTTTAACCTCGTACAATAAAGGATCAATTTTTTGTATGAATAAAATATCGGTTTTCAACATAATTTGAAAGAAAGTTTGTGGATAGCTTATTTTCGATACACTCCTTAGATTCTTGATTTATGAGGCTTATTGTACCACTTTAGATTAGAGGCCAAACAACACTTCCAAAGTTCACGACTCGCATCTGTCTTTTCATTCATGAAACCAAGAATAAGTGTCATGAATTCATAAAATAAGATGAGTCCTTGCTTAGAATCGGATTTTTTTCCGAGTGGTTTTCTGTCAAAAACTATGTTTTATATAATCATTATGTTCAACTTGAATGTAAACAACAGCTTAGGCGAAAATGAATAACGAGCCTCCCGCAAAACTCAATCAAAAGATCTTTAAACTTTGCATGGCAAAGAAATTCACTTCATAACCGAAACCCTTAGCAGATTGAGAACCATTCAGTCAATTAACTATTATAGCTTCAACAAACTTGATCCTGACCAGTTAAATTTCTATTTTCCACACCAGTACTCAATCATTCTGCTGCACTATTTGATTTGCTAGCCATGTCGTCTTTATTCATACATTTAACCACTCCTGCCGATCTTCTCAAACTTAATCCGTACCACGCAGCTACACCTCCGCATTGTTCCCCTGTCTACTCGCACAACTTTCCTGGTTTCAAGACCACTAAACTCTATAGACAATGCTCTCGAAAGTTCCTGCAGACGAAAACAAAAGTCTCCGGAGACAGTTTGCAAAAGCAGCTAAGGAAAACAACAAATCCTACCTACTTGAGCTACTCTTCTGACTCCCTACATTGGGATTCTTGGCCTTCCGTTGGCATTCACATTCGCAACTCTTGAAACTAGCTCCTTCCTAGCTGATGGGTATGAGGACACTTTTCCTGCCAAGCTGGCTCGCACGAACCGGTACGACAAGCAATCGATCTCCACCCGTTCCGTGACCCCGAGGGCGTTTTGAGTGCGGAATGAATTCATTCATACTCCTGCAGGACGTGTGAGCAACAGCAGGGATTTGCTTTCAAACCCGCACACCCACGTACACGATAGGACAAATCATTCCTTGCTGTCTTCGGGGAATTGTCTTTAGTGAGTGATATGTTTCACTGCGAGAATAATACCCTCTCCATGGGAGATGTTGTCGTTTGACAGAATGTAATCAAAACTTTCTACTGTGCCCTGCTGCCAACCGCTCGACGTTGACTGAATCCCATCCGCTTTCACTGCCGGGGAAACGTTGCGGGACCTGCACTACATATTCATGGAGATGTCGTCTTTGACCATACAAATCACGTATTTCGAATCGATTTCGAAGGGAAGACCTATTGGCACCTGCCTAGAATGGGTCGAATGGTATGCATTCCATGGCTGAGTGCGACAACATGTCCCCATAATCAGTTTGCAACAGTTCACGTGTTGTTTGCGAAATCCATTTGGAATGTTTTTTTTTTTTACAGAGAATTAAAATCAAGCTACGGACGTAAAACGAGATTAAACGGGCATTTAATGCCTCCCAAAAGGTTAACTTTTCAATTCGATTCACCTGTCACGGAAATGAATGCGAGCGGAATCGGTGTTGGCGTAAGATTGAAAAACGAACATGGCACTGGGGCCGCACTCACGTTCCTGTGCCGAACAAGCGCATTATTGTCGGATAAATTTGCGCTCGTGTCATAATTAATGACAATCTCTGTGAATTGGGGGGAGATGGAGAAAAAATAACTGATCACACGTATACCCCGTCTCTTTTCAACGCACCTGACCTGTTAATTGATATCGAGCTGGACAGCTACACTCCGATTGCCAAATACCCAAGTCATGTCACCAGTGCAATAGTAATAATTTAATTCTCTTTCGTGTTTCGTTGCAGAAAAACAAGGAATTAATGAACGACATAATCTCCAACTGTAAATTAAAAAATGGTGAGTACTTATTTTATGATCGATCGCTTAAAGGGGGTTAGGGATCAATAATTGTTTGCTGAAAAGAGAAGGACTTTCGATTTTGAATATTGGATGAATTTGCCAAGACTGCGTCAATCACTGCGCGAGATTCTCAAAGTCGCTGTTGGTGAGAACTAGAAGACTAGAGACTTCCGAAAACAGCTGTCAATCTTTTTGTCATAATTATCAAAATGGACGAGCAACGAGTGAGGGGATGCACCGTTTTCATAATTGAGTTTATTTAACTATATCCTACAATTTGTTCCTACCTACAATCACTAAATCGGAAGACCGAAATTTGTAAGTCGCCCAAATTATACTACTGTGAATTTAGATAAATAAAATTAAAAACTATTGCAGCTCGAAGTTTGCCACACACACATAACATGTGTTTGCTTATAGAAGCGGGACCAAAACAAAAACAATTTAGAATTGCTTTTGATAAATTTCCCATGGAAGGTAATTAACAAAAACTCTATGCCCTTGCGAGCGGCCTTCCGGCAGTTAACCGGAACAGTCGCCATGGTGGACGAAAACATGCGTGTAGGCATGTTTTTGAGTTCTTTCTTCATTTTATTTATCAATTCCTCCTCAGTTTTCGCGACAAAATTGTTACAGTAAATCTTACGCTTCAGGTTGGCCCAGAAATTCTCGATGCGACGCAGCTGGGGGACGTTGGGCAGGTTTGCCGACTTGAGTACCACATCGATATTCAGCCGCTCCATCTCCTTCAACGATCGCTTCGAGTAGTGGCCGACGCCAGATCCGGCCAGAAGACCACGTTTTCGCCCTTATGGTGTTTCTTGATGAACGACGCAACTTCCGGCAGGCATTTCGTACTATAAATTTCCCCGTTCACGGACAGTCCAGAGCGAAAGAAGAGCGACTTTGACATCCCCTTCTCACTGTTTGTCAGCCGCTTGACCTCGGAGTGTCGGCCACTGAACTTCACCTCGGAACTCACTTCCTTCGTGGGGAAAGTAAATACGCCCTGCCAATCGTCGCCATCCAGGGTGAGATAGGTCTTGTCGTCCATCACCACCGCCACGTCGCGATACGCCGGGAAAATCGAGTTGATCATCTTATTCAGCCGCTGCCGCTGCGTCATTGCCTGCAGCTCCGAAGCCAGTGGACGCAACTTCCGCTTCCTTGACATGTATGTTCTTGTTCGCCAGGTACTTTTTCACTGTTTGGCCGGTTGAACTGACCTCCCGCAGCTATGTAGCCACTTTTATCTCGGTCTTCCTCTTCAGCATCCTTTGGAGCTTCTTGTCGCTCAGGGTCGTCGGCCGTCCGGAAAGGGGCTTTCTTTCGATGCTCTGATTGTTGTCTAATAGTGCCAAGATGTTGTAGATGCCGGAACGGGCGTATCCGGCGTCCACAAAGTGCCGCACGATGTTCGCTTTCGACGCGGCGGGGTGCCGTTCTTTGAACGCGCACACTTCTGTACGGAGTTGCTTCACAGTTTTTGCCGTCACGGTTAGTGTTCGACTGATAGAGCTGTCAAAGTTTGTCTGCTGACTCATGGGTTACTATGATTGATGCTGCATGGGTAGTTTCGTCAGTGCGGGTGAAGGTAAACCAACCCCCCCACAACATGACAGATTAACTTAGTTTCGTGTAACCACTTGCAAATCGTAGATGTCGCCCCGCAACGTAAACATTGGGGTCGTCCCTGGTAGATGCACCGATGTTTCTATTCGGAGGAGTATGTTTTTGTTGCGTCATAAGTGGTTGCAAAACAACAAGCAAGCGTAGCATATCAAAAGAGTCTATTTTTATATTCAAGGTATAATTTCAGTTATAAGTAATTTAAATATTGAAATAAATATTTCACGCGGCTTCCCTCCGAGCAAAAGTACAATCGCAGCGTTTCGAAAGTGTTACACCGCGTTGTATTTTGAGAAAATTACGTCGCGCGGTGTATTGTATCCAATAAATCTGAGATTAAGTGAAAGTTATTGATTGGCCATGGCAACCGTTTAAACAATGATTTTTTGTGCTTTTTTTTACTGAGGAACTTCATGATAAAGATTTACATTTACGTTGGGAGAAAGCGGATGTCAAAATTCATACACTATATTTACTATCTTTTTACGAGAGGGAGAGCGGGAGTTGAAATGTATAGGAGATATGTCGAAGAACTCCAGGAACTGAGTAAAATACCCTACTACAGATTCAACCAGGAAACATTTTTATCAGGACAAAAGTGGGCAATAACAACAATCCAACCACTGTGCAGTTTACAGCAGCATATGTATGTACAAAAGGTTGATTGTGAATAACAATGTCACTTTATCGGCATATGATATTTGCAAAAACTTCGATGAACTGAACATGCTTAATGCTGAAGAAAATTCTGCGTTCTACCATGAATCAGTGAAGAACTCATTAACCATTGGATGCGATGACGAAAATACAGGTGATGATGAGAATTCTGCTGACATGGTCGGAAATTCTCAAACGGATGATGAGTTTTTCACTCAATCCGAATTCTGCTACTCGCGTTCAGAAACAACTAGTTGGAAAACTAAAGTAGGAACAATGCTTGCTACAGGTCATTCGGGATCTCGGGGTCCTTCCTCAGCTCAGTCGGTAAAGGAACAGCTACAAAGTAACACCATGCTGGAGGTGGCTGGGTTCGATTCCAGGTCTGGTCTAGGTATTTTTCGTAAAGAAAAATTTCTCGACTCCCTAGACATAGGGTATAATTGTACTTGCCACACAATCATACTAATGCGAAAATGGTACTTGGCATCAAAAACTCTCAATTTATAACTGTGGAAGGGCATTTAGAACACTAAGTTAAGGGCAAGCAATAAGTTAATTGTGAAAGCAAAAAGCTAAATGCTGAAGAAAAAAAAGGTCATTCAGAATGCTGAATACTTGATAAATTAAACATTGCCAAGTATTATGCGAAGCTGGAAAACAGGATCGTCATGACAATTTACAACGCCCAGCAACTTGTTTTCATGCAAATAAGACGGCACATTTTGAATCAAGAATAACGGCACATTTTGAATAGTGAATAACCGTCGCATCATCTTGATAAATTTGTGCTTAGTTTTTAATCTAAAGCTGCGACTGGAACAATATGCAAAAAAAGGTGTTAAAGCAAAGCACACACTCCGCAAAAAGCTTATTAATTTGATTCTCTTCCGGGGCGAATAGCGATTCACCTTGACAGTCATAAACGTTGTTTACCGTAGAGAAATATATTATAAAATAAAATAAATGCAATAATGTAAAATCTATTAAAAAGAATGAAATTATTACCTACATATGCTTAAAAAAATACATGAAGGAACTAGATTCTGTCGCAATCCGGAAAACCTACTAGCGAAAATGGATCATTCTGATGCATGATAACGGGCATCGGAGATATAACGATGAATAGCACATCACTTTGTGAATTCAGTGAAATACCTCTTACTTAAGGTATCTCATGTAGTTCTCGAGACAAATATTCGAATCCATTATCAGTTGAACACAAACAATCATGAAGTCAACAAGCAAAAACTAAAAATTCATATTTGATAAATTTTGTTTCTTCTTTTTCATCTTCAAAATCAAAACAGAAAAAGCAGCTTTATCCCTTCGTCGACAGTCCATGAAACAACCTGTCCGACAAACACAAACTGATTCCCAGTCAGGTTCAGCGTATACTTCGTTGAAAGCACGTGGAGTTTGATAAACTCAAAGAGCAAAGAAAGCAAACATTCCCAGCAAGAAAAATGTTAGAGTTAGACGATGTTAGAAAATCGTTAGACGTTATCAACATAAAGCTTTGAGCTCCAGGTGCACGATTTCATATATTATTAAAAATAATTTTCCATTCTACATATCGATTGATGAGGATCATTCATGATATTCTTCGAAGTGGTTGATTTTATTTTTATTTCTAATAAATTATTCTTTGCACATGAGCAAGTTGGACCCAACGAATTAAATTACGTGTTTTTTTTTAATAGATACGCCTATACCTACGTTGAGGTGATAAATCTTCCAAATACCAAAAACAGTTATTTTTAAGTTAGCTGCTGTGCTAAGATTTCTTAACAAAATACTAGTATTAAATTCATTATTACAGTCAACGCTCAACAGTTTATCAGTCTTTCAATATGTCTAGCCAATTGTCCAATAGTAGTTTAAAAGTTGTTTGGATTTCAATTAAAAAACAAAACAAATATTGTGATTGGTCAACCCGAGTGTGGACACAAAGGTTCTTCAATACGAAGCTGTTTTGTGTATTATAACCAAATCATATTTTTATATTTGACAGGCTGTAATTAATAAATAATTTGAAAAGATTGTCTCACGTTACGGGAAATATTTAGTTATATTCATTTCAGGCTACCAAACTGGTGCATGTTAGTAAGATTGTTATGAAAAAAATAATTCCGTAAATTAATCAACGGATGACCCTAACACGACTTTTCCGAGCGAATCAAAGCCGTGTCCAAGTAAACTAGAAGTGAGGTAGTGGTGGTAGGGGTAGTGTTCCTTTTCAGGGCCACTAAAATAAGTGGAATAGAGAATTAACACGTCTTTGGGAGTGTTGGGTCATAGTCTTAACGAATTGTGATTATATTTAAGTAGAGCAAAGGTTTATGTGTAATCAGCCAGTATATCATTATTTAAATCGTGTGACTGAAGCTTATGCCACGGTTCTTAAGTGTCATAATTTTTATTAAAAATCATCCATTTAACGTTGATTAAATTCTTTTTAGATTCTAGTTCGACATAGTTGGGATAAATGTCGCCGATATCGTTGTTTAGCTAAGCAATGCGTCTAGTGATGATTTTTTTTTTTTTTTTTTTTTGATAATTATATCTAGTTGTTAAATAGTGATAACGATATTGGAGTAACATGCTTTTATTCCATGTTTCGTTTTAGCTTTTCCCTGATGGTTGAATTCAGAAAGAGTAATCAAAAATATAGTACAACTTATAAAATACGTTATGAAACCAAATACAAGTAATTATTTAAAAGCTTTTTGTTCTGTTTAAACAACTTTTATTCATGAAAACAAAACCAACTACAGTTTTATTCAGCTCTTGAAGCTATAATTCCACATGTAATCAACGTTGGTGTTTATTTATTAATATTTGAATATTAATCGCTTTGAGTTGATTCTTGGGAATAATCACCATCAGCAGTTGATTCATTGTGATAGTTCACAAGATACGTAATTTTTTTCTTAACTACCTGAAGCTAAACGACTAAGAAGAGGCTCTTATGGTCAATATGATTACTAATATTATTATTTATTATTGTTATTATCATAATGATTACTATTATGATAAAGTCAGAATCATGGGTCGAATGTCATAAGACCCAATCATATTAGGCAGAGTATTATTCGGTTGAAAAGCCAAATGGGTTGCTAATCAGAAAGAGAGTAAAATACAGTCATGCCACTATATTAAATAACCTTAAGATCGTAGCCGTGATTAAACGTAGCTCGAATTTACATTACTTTTACCTCGATATAAGGATACTTCAATCTACAGATCGCAGCAAGCTCTGCCCACGAACGGTTGGGTTTTGGTGAGCTGTCACGTTTTTTCCGTATTTTTAGCGTGATGAAATTAATCTACATAAGAATATCAATAATAACCGTCGCGAGTGCTAGTGAATTCTGTGGTTATGACCACAGTAAATGGATTTCTAGAACGAACCGATTGGTAAACTTTTGCTGATTGTTGCGGATTACCCGGGTGAGCGCTTTCCATTTTACTGATTTATTTGCCGTTTTTCCTAAGAGGAATGAAAATTAATTGTCGAACAATGCAACTGACAATATTGACAGCCGCAAGAAGTCATAGACTAACAATTCCTAGGACGTCAACTTATTCCGATACATGTTTTGATTCGAACTTTTCGGTTATTTATTTTACCATATAAGGTTAATGTTGATCATAAGAATATAAATGAGTTTCGTATATCACGAACATCCAAAAGGTTTTGAAACGGTAAATTAAATTGTGTTTTTCAAAAGATTGATTGGCGAGTAATCAGTACTTATTTATTATTTGGTATACGTATTTGCTTTTATAGCTGAATATAGGAATCAAGTACCCTGTCTTAAGTTGCTTCCTTGAAACACAATTGCAGTTGAACACATTATTTCAAACCCTGAACCAATATTTAGTGGTTGAATAAACATTACATAGTACTTTTTTGCTTCGTTTTAAAAAAAAACATCATTTATTTCACAGTCCAGATGTTCGATTGATATTTGGATAATAACCAAACATTTAAGCTTCGGCATAGGATCTTTTTTGAAATGTGTTTGATACAAATGTTGATGATGACTGATTAAATTTCGTAGTGCATCATGTTCTTCATCTGCAAACGAGCACTCTAAATACATATCTACTAATTGTACTAAGTTATCGTTAAATTGAGCGTGCCCAGCATACTTTCCGATAAGGAGAGATTCCTCCTTGGAAAGATTCTTGTTTGTTAGATGAGAGTTGAAGTCTCCAGCAATCAAGAGACAACTCGAACTCTTCAAGCCACCTACCAAAGCCCCAAGCTTTGCGAAAAATCGATCTGAATTTCTGTTAAAGGGTGATACGGTCAAAATTTGGTCGAGGGAAAACGCGTGTAAATCGGTGAAATCGTTTATTTAAAAAATCAAATTAAATTTCTTTTTCAAGTTCAATTAGTATAAAATTCAGGAAAAATATTCAGTTAGGCTTCCGCTTTTCCAAATCCGAATTGCCGGGCCTTACGCTTGACCCCTGCCATCAGATTTTGTACAGCCACCTTGTCCACCTTCTTCGCCGCAGAAAGCTAGTTTGCCTTGAACTGCTGCTCGTCCTTAGCAGTTTTTTTGGTCTTCTTTAGGTTCCGCTTGACAATAGCCCAGTATTTCTCAATTGGGCGGAGCTCTGGCGTGTTGGGAGGGTTCTTGTCCTTGGGAACCACCTGCACGTTGTTGGCGGCGTACCACTCCATGGCCTTTTTACCGTAATGGCAAGATGCCAAATCCGGCCAAAACAGTACGGAACAACCGTGTTTCTTCAGGAAAGGCAGCAGACGTTTATTCAAACACTCTTTCACGTAAATTTCTTGGTTGACAGTCCCGGAAGCTATGAAAATGCTGCTTTTCAAGCCACAGGTACAGATGGCTCGCCAAACCAGATATTTTTTTGCGAACTTTGACAGTTTCGTGTGCTTGAAAATATCTGCTACCTTTCCCCTTCCTTTTGCCGTATAAAACTCCTGTCCCGGAAGCTGCTTGTAGTCGGCTTTGACGTAGGTTTCGTCGTCCATTACCACGCAGTCAAACTTCGTCAGCATCGTCGTGTACAGCCTCCGGGATCGCGCTTTGGCCGTCGTATTTTGTTTATCATCGCGATTTGGAGTCACTACCTTCTTGTAAGTCGATAGTCCGGCTCGTTTTTTGGCTCGATGCACGGTTGTAGACGATACACCCAGCTTTTTGCGGCATCTCGGAGAGATAGGTTAGGGTTTCGCTTGAAACTACTCTCTTTGTCGTCTCAGCGGCTTCCGGTTTTCGATTTCCCCCCGATCCAGACTTCCTGGCTGTCGACAAACGTTCCCCAAACACTTTAATTACATTTGTAACGGTTGATTTGGCAACTTTTAGCGATTTTGCCAACTTTGCGTGCGAGTAGCTCGGATTTTCGCGATGCGCGAGCAAAATTTTGATACGCTGCTCTTCTTGCTTGGACGGCGACAACTGAAGAGTGAATTCCAAAATCAAAATAGGAGCAACATTCTACACACACACACCTTCAAAATGAGGGGTGTTCAGGTTTTTTAAATGCAAAATTGAAAGAAATACGTCAAGTTGATATTGACCAAATTTTGACCGTATCGCCCTTTAGGACCATGTACATTGACAATGCATAGCTCAAAATTAGTGGATGTAACCTGTAATCGATTTCAAATACTTATCACCAGATCAAAATACTGTAGCCGATTGAATTATTTATTAAAAAGGAAAAATTAATAATCATACCTGAACTACATCAACGCGCTGCACGTTTGTTCCGTAATTACGACTCTCTTTCACTTTCAAGGGCAATCCAGGTCGTATCAGTATGGCAAGTCCACGTTTTCGACTGTTGCTCGGAGCACCAAGATACCAACGAAAGTTCGGGGTATCAACCCGCTGACAATCTAAGTTAACCTCCTGAAGAACTGCAACGTGAACTCCATAGGATAACAAGAACATATCCACCAATATACGTTTTGACTCGACTCGACAACCATTCACGTTAAGCGATGCAAAGCGCAATCCGTACTTCGGATCGATGGACAAAGGAGTAGGAATTGTCTCTTGTGACTCTGTAGTCTCCTTTCGAGCCAAAAATAAAGGATCCGGATAATCGAAAGTGGAGATTCTAGAGACAGTATTCGAGTCGTGTAGACGGGGCACACTATCATATGAAGGTGTAGAGGAGTGAACATCGAACTGGACGTTAGGTGCAGGCTTATCATAAGACGAACTGGAACGCTTAAGTGAAGAATCTGGAAGTCGGGCGCCTGAAGTAATTGAGTGCAACTGTGAGGGCGCATCAAAACAGAATTGCTGGGTTCGTGGAAGTCGATCCACGTTGGCGAGAGTCGACCTGTCTGTATCGCATCGATCATGGTCGGGGGCTCCCGCAACATCATGAACACTGTAGTAAGCAACAGTTGGACCATCGTTTTTTTTTTTTTTTGCAGAATTGTTAACAACGAGGGGTATGTAGCAGGCGAAAACTCAATCACTTCCTCATCGTACTCGCCCTGGAGAATTCTAACCCGTACACCAAATAAAGACACCAAGATCTGCAGAACATTCACCGGACTGTCTTCAAAAATTGATCGCTGATATCCACGCCACACTGGTAAATTGAGGTAAATTACAAATTGAGCATTAGGGAGTAAATTAACTGGTAAAGCTAATGTGTTACATTGTTACATACCGAGATTTTCAGCTGATTCACAGAAATTCTGCAGTGAAAACTGCAAAGTATCGAGGGCGTCATTATCAGGTGAGATATGGAGTTGGTGTAGGAAAGCCCGATACAAGGAACTTGGACATCCAGAAAAGGGTGTCACCTTCAGGATCTCTCCTCCTCTTGCCTCCAAGAGCACGTCTGCCCCATTTCCTAACGCAACCTGAGTCGTCCACAAAACACTGTCATAATGTGCACCCGTATAAAGCAAGGATATGGTCTTATTCGATGCCACGCTAGAGAAATACGCGATGGACCGGCCAGTACACTTTTGCCATACGATTATGTTGACAGCAAATAATTCACAAGCTGCGGATAATGATTCCTCTCCACCCCATGTACCATCGTGGGCCAGCAAAGCTATATATTTCCGGAGTCGATCATAGTTATCCAAGCAATCGGTCTTAATGAGGTCTTCAGCGAAAGGCAGTAAATGATCCCAGTATCGCGGCAAATTGTTCCTGATGAACTCGACCAAATCAGTCCTCATCTTGTAACTTGCCTCTGGAAACTTAGGATTCGTAGGGCTAATTCGTCAAAGCTGATGCACTAGACTCCCGTAGAGGCAATTACCGTCACCTGGTATACGCTGAAAGGGCCTGTTCATAAACCACGTAGACTTGGTTTTGAAAATCTCAGACCCCCCCCCCCCCCCCCCCTCGTAGACTTTTCTCCATACAATTTTTTGAAATTTTGTATGGAGCGTAGACTTTGGTCAAACCCCCCTCCCCCCAGAAAAGTCTACGTGGTTTATGAATAGCCCCAAACCAAACTCCACCTTCTGACAGGGGGCAATAAACAAGTTGAGAGCGGTTTTCCATTTTATCACTGTACTATGACCAGTTTTATTAGCCTTGAGAAGTAATACGCTAGAGATTCTATCGCAAAGCAAGATTTTGAAAAAGTGTTCTTCTTCCTTCTGTTCTGCGGTTGAAAAAGCGTTTGCGTGGCTTTTACACGCACACATACAAGAGTCCAAGAATTTTAAATCTTTATATATAGATTAAATACTCAAGATAAAATAGTGAGTGTGAATGTTTAAGATGTTTGTGAATATTTATAGGTGTGTGTGAGGTGGGTGCGAACCATTTGTCAGTGTCTGTGCTATGAACATCAGGGGCCCCACACACGCTCTGACGTGTAGTGCGGCATTGGCTCCGCCCCCGGGGGATTTGGTCGGGTTGATGTGGGGTCGGGGCGTCTGTGGGCGGGTTGTGCGACGGGTTTGTGAGACGGTTTGCCAAATCTGTCGTACGACTTGCCCGCGGACGCTCCGACTCTGCTCCAGTTCGGCCGAGTTTCCTGGCGGCGGGGTTGATTGTACATTTATTATTGCCAGTGGCATCGCTGGTGTGATGCTTGCTTAAGACATACAAAAAGTGGTAAGACGCGGTAAGACTCACAAGAATAAAAATATGGTTCAAATGGTAGCTTCCGCGGAAGGCAATCCTAGCCGTAGCTTTCGTTGATATCTGATTTGCTTAAACGCGCGTGCTCTGGTGTATACAATGCGCTTCAAAGCTCCGCGTGCGATCAGCAATTGTGTTTCAGAGTAATGAAGTAAAGTGTAGTTCCGGATTCGAATGCAAGAGGAGATAGTGTCACAATTGGACAATATAACTTATAACAAAAATTTGTTTTCTTTGGATCATATAATTGTTTTCTGCTTGCATGCAGCGTGCATTCCACAGACAGCGCAAACAAAGTGAACTAATATATGTGTTTTACATTGAAACAAACCACACGCGTGTCCCCAATAGCATCGTTACTGTTGGTTTAAATCAGCATTCAAACCTAAATAAGTTCATTCCACATCTCTAGTCAGCCGGCTGATAGGAGAGTAAATCGAAAACGACTAAACAATTAAAAAACGGACTTATAATCACCATTTACCAAGATGGACCTACGAACAAACCCTTTCCCTCTAACAAACTCCTTCCCTGAGATACTTGTGGGGGTGCAGTAGTATATACGGCCTCTTGCAGCAACAAGTATCCAACTAACATTCCTTCCCTTCCCTAATTGATCTACACGGGCGTGGCCAGCGTCGGTATTGATCCAAAAACTGAGACCACCAGGAATTGCACATTGAGAATGATTCACTACTCCCAGGTGACATTCTGTTGGTTCTCTGTGCAATTTCAGCTGGTCTCGATCAATAACGAAGTAGCAAACCACGGGTGATCAATATGCTCATGCTCATGCTCATGCTAAAAAAAAAAAAAATAAAATCAATTTACCTAAATTAAGTGTGACGATTCAACGTAAAGGAACATTCCAACTGGTTTTTTTGAACTGCTTCAGCGAGAAACTGTCACGTCGAATTCAAATGCATTGTCCACAATTTTGAATCATCACGAATTATCTCTAATTGTATTACCGTATATTGGAGTATTCCTGTACTTTGTAGCTTTTTTTCATGTTTTTTGTAGATTTTTTTGATATTTACTAATTCAAAAGTAAAACAAAATACAGAAAAATTATAAACTGCCGTTCAAAGTATAAATAATTAAAAATTACTAAACACATATTGAAAATCATAAATATATGTAAGAGAAACTGAAACATCCTGGTATAAGTAAAACATTGATTTAATCTGCATTCATTACTGATTAAAATGCTTTTAAAATAAGTATAATTGAAAAAATACCTTATATTTATTTTATTTTTTTTCAAAATACCGACACTTCAATGAAATACAACAAAACAAATAATAAATTTAAAATTGGATCACTGCTGAACTATGAAATAAATTTTTCAAGATTACAGAAAGCACATTAGTTCATTTCAATAAAATTATTTTAAATTTAAATTTCCTAGCTTCCCAAAAACAATAGTTCTACTAATACGCTCGAAAAGTTTTTTTTAAGAAGTGTTTTTTTTTTTTAAGTGAAAGCTGCTAAGCATTTAAAATAAAATTTTGTAAAAAAATTGATGTTCTACAAAAAAAGCATGGCGTTTGAAAAATTCAAACTATGATTTGAAAAAGGATTTTTAAACTTTAAATTCTTGACTCAATCAAAACACATAAGAAAAGTGTTTTACTTCGATGTCAGTTCTTCTATTCTACATACGAAAAAATATCTTGTAGAAAAAGGACCCTGAATGTGCTAATCCGGCCCTGTATACAGATGAAGATTCCGATCGTGATAGCCAGAATGAACTGAGTATGGTTACGGGTACGATACCGAAAAATTACAAGCGCAATCGAGAAAGAGAGTTGGAGGCTACGGTTGTCGAATTTGAACGGAAACATTTTTTCCTCTCAGGACACAATTGCTAGGTGCGGAGTAAGGAAACATAGTGTTTCAAACATGTCAGAAAAATGCAACTCAGCAGCAGCAGCAGCAGCAGCTGACTTCCCATGGGGCTAGCTGGAGTTTTTCCGCCACATCAGCAAACGTGCAGTAAAAGCGTTACAGAATCCCCCTACTGAGCACATACAGGTAGACTTCGATTACATTTACATGACGCTTAGGTCTTCCAATGACGATTTTTCGAAAATCAATCAAGCCAATCAAGATTTTTTGACAGAAGAAATCTCATCCTACATCTTTGTGTAAAAAATTGAATTGTCATTTGCGAGAAAGCAGCATAAGAAGAGGTTACTGCCTGGTTAGTAAAATAAAAACATATTTTAAATAGGGAAAAAACGCTGCGGGCCATTTTTTCGTAGAATATCGAAGGATTGAGAACAAGTCGACTACTAAGTCAAGCATTTCGAAGACAGAAAAAAACTTCAAAATATTGTGAGTTTTCGGAGTTCGAGCAACAATAGAAACTACTTGATCCACAAGCAACTATTTTAGATTACGGATGACCAAATTTTTTTTTTATCTCAACTTGAAATACTTATGAGACAATTTTATGCTAATCTGTATTATAAATCAAAATAACACTCAAAACAGCCGTGAATAAATTTTGATATTTGTCTTAGTAACAACCATGAAGTTCGACACAAACCCTATTTTCGTCACAGTTTCCAAAATCTCCCTCCACCCTAAAAGAGTGGCCTACTTAAAGGATGATCCCCTTCAAACTCCTCTGTACGGTGGTGGTGAAATTTACCTGTGTATGCACCCGACGCAGTAATTCTATTTACCAGGAAACCATTAGCATCACCATCATCCTCATTGAACCACGAACCTTGCACTAGACAAGCGAATTTTCGCTAACGACTCGTCGATTCCCGACTAAATTTGCAGGTGGAGTGCGCGCAACTGCACACATGCCAGATATTAACTGAATTTTGGTGGTGCAAAATATCCGCTCCATCTGGCAGGTAATTTCCGCTTTCAGGTTTGTGCTTTTGTGCGGATGTAGGTAGCTCCCAATAGAATCTCCCGCAAAGCTTGGCGTTAATTAAATGTTTGCAACAATATCCAAGCGAGAAATGATTCGATGAGATGCGGTTCTGCGGGGGGAAAATATCTATTTTAACGAGGATCAGTTTGCAACATAGAACTAAACGATTTTTGCAAAAGAGGCACCGTCCGCCTCGCTATTCAGGAGATTACTGTTTTCAGGACCGCGCTTGCTAACAAGCATTGAAAAAAGGCATCCATCAGTTTCAATTTCCCACGTTCAACCCCAGCCGGGCATACGAAGGGATTGTCATAACAAAAACAATGACTCGAAAATGACGACGACGACGATGACGGCGACAAGGCGGTCAGATCAACAACACGGGACCGAACCAATATTTACTTTTCATTATTCATGGACGCACCAATGTTGGACGTTGATGGAGACGATGCACGTAGAACATAGAAACCGGAACAGTAGTTATCAGCGATTTAATCAGTGAACTTTTGTTCTCTTTTCAAGGCTTCGGACAGAGCATGCAGACCACCAGCACGGTCCAGTCCGGAATCAATCAGCAACCGTCGCCGACCAAAAAACAACTAAGCCCAGATCATCCGAATCCAGCGCTGCCGATTACCGAGGTAAGTTCGTTATCCTGGATCGGGAATGGAAGCTCTCGTTAATGTTGCTGTGGAAGAAGATTTCCTTTAACGTTGAGAGTGAATGTTCGATAATGGGAAGGTCCATTAATTATGTCACGCAGTAAGGGGGGAGGAGGGGTTCGGGAAAACGTGACAATCCATACAAAAAATTTTGAAGGTCCTTACAAAAAACGTGACCGTGGGGGGGGGGGGGGGGGGTTGAGGTTATAAAAAGTCACTTTTTGCGTGACATAATTAATGGACGTTCCCTAACGAAAGAGGTCAAACGGGTGATCATTTTTCACAAGAATTCTTAAGGATTTCATATTTTTCACAAGAATTCTTAAGGATTTCATATTTTTCAAACAAGTAGGTCTCAGTCTCCGTCAATCTGCGTGGTTTTTTCGTCATGTTTAGTGTTTTTTTGTTTTCATATGACAATTTTTAAATTTAAAATTCGAGCACATCGATGTGGGGTAACATTGAGCTCAAATGCCTCACACAGTTTGAAAGAAACATGTAATTGTCGTGTGTTCACTCTAGCGATAGTTTAAATGTTATAATAGTAGGCTATGAACTATTCCATCCGGACGGAATAGTTCATAATTCGTTGGTCGAAGTTTTTTGACAGTTCGTTTGTATTTTTTGCTAGTTTGTGTGTTTCGCGGAATTTTTAAAGCAAAAATGGACCAGTAGAAGAAAATTCTACTTGGTTGAGCTGTGGAAGCAACATCCGGTGTCGTGGGACCCAACTAATCCCGATCATCTGTGGAAGTGTATACTTCAAAGTGAGTGTATTATTCTGCTTTCCAATTCCTCATCCTAAGAAACTCTAGACCAGGGGATATTGATACCTACCTAAGTACTAAGTATTTTCAAGATGATAACGTTGAGAGGCACATTACGATTCAACCAGTTTGGAAGTTCAACCATTGATTTTGATTCCTGACTCCAACGTACAATCACCCCTTTTTGAAACTTGAAAATCCGAGTGGATCGAAACCAAAGCCAGCAGTGCGCAATTCGAAGCGTAAAAAGTCATCATATGATGAGATGGAACTTCTCTCCAACTGCGCCGAAATCGTGTCCGACCCCACGGAACTTAAAAAACCAAAAAATCGGGCCACTATTTTGGGTAAATCGACCAACGCGTTGCTGGAGACGTAATGGGCTGAAGACTGCCTTGTATAACAAATATTCGATGGCTTTAAGGAACTTGAATAACAAATTTTAGCAGTCCTATGAAGAGAAAATAATTTTCAGAATGTCTCAAGAGCAGCTGATTGTCCTCGCGTCAGATGAGCCATACAACTTGCCCACTATTGGAGCCGACACAGGCATCTCAGGAGCTAAAGATCATGCTTCGCATTCCCCAACAGCAATCGGCAAATATCCCACCATCACTGATCCTTCCTTTTGCTCCTATGTTGACAAAAGTAAACTTGTATTCAGCATCCACCATACCCATTCGAACGATATAAATATTCACTGACGCTCTTTTCAGGGGCTTTTATACTAACTTTCCGTCTAACGCTCCTACACAATTAGAGAATTGCCATTTTTCTTCAAAATCACGTGAAATTGACAGCCAATCCTCTTGTGAATAATATACGAATTTTAAATAAAGCTGTCATTTCAATTGCATTTAATTTTGCTGCTCTAAGAACCGGTACGAATAATTTGAAACCTCAAAGCAATGAATTTAACCGATTTCCCTGAAGTTCTCCTCAGAATTTCCCTGAACTGATTAGAAAAACTTCCCTGACCTTCTCAGAAGAACTTCCCTGACCTTCTCAGAAGAACCTCCTCGATGAACCCCGAAGAACTTTCTTGAAGTTCTCTGAAGAACTTCCCCGAAGTTCTGTGAAGAATTTCCCTGAACTTCTATTAAGAACTTCCCTGAATTTCTGTGAAGAACTTCCCTGAAATTCCTCTGAAGAACTTCCCTGAAATAACTTTCCTGAAATTCCCTGAATAATTTTCCCGAATTTCTCTGAAGAATTATCTGAAGTTCTTTAAAGCGCTTCCCTGAAGTTCTCTGAACAACTTCCCCGAAGTTATCTGCAGAACTTCACCGAAGTTTTCTGAAGAACTTCCCTGAAGTTCTCTGAAGAACATCCCAGAAATTATTTGAAGAACTTCCCTGAATTTCTTTGATAAACTTCCCTGAAAATCCTTTGAAGAACTTTCCTAAAATTCCCTGAATAATTTTCCCGATTTTCTCTGAAGTATTGTCTAATGTTCTCTGAAGAACTTCCCCGATGTTCTCTGAAGAACTTCCCTGAACTTCTATAAAGAACTTCCCTGAATTTCTGTGAAGAACTTCCCTGGAGTTCTCTGAAGAACTTCCCTGCAGTTCCTCTGAAAACTTCCCTGCAGTTCCTCTGAAAAACTGCCCTGAAATTCCTCTGAAGAACTTCCCTAAAATTACTTTCCCAAAATTCTCTGAAGAATTTTCCTGAACTTCTCTGAAAAATTATCTGAAGTTCTCTGAAGAACTTCTCTGAATTTCGCAGAAGAACTTCCCTGACCTTCTCAGAAGAACTTTCCTGAACTTCTCTGAAAAATTTCTAAGAAGTTCTCTGAAGAACTTCCCCGAAGATCTCTGATGAACTTTCCTGAAGTTCTCTGAAGAACTTTCCTGAAGTTCTCTGAAGTTCTCTGACGAACTTGCCTAAAGTTCTCTGAAGAACTTCACCGAAGTTCTCTGAAGAACTTTCCCGAAGTTATCTGCAGAACTTCACCGAAGTTTTCTGAAGAACTTCCCCGAAGTTCTCTGAAGAACTTCCCCGAAATTATTTGAAGAACTTCCCTGAACTTCTATAAAGAACTTCCCTGAATTTCTGTGAAGAACTTCCCTGAAGTTCTGTGAAAAACTTCCCTGAAGTTCTCTGAAGAACTTCCCCAAAGTTCTCTGAAGAACTTCCCTGAACTTCTATAAAGAACTTCCCTGAATTTCTGTGAAGAACTTCCCTGAAGTTCTCTGAAGAACTTCCCTGAAGTTGTCTGAAGAACTTCCCTGAAATTCCTCTGAAGAACTTCCCTAAAATTACTTTCCCAAAATTCTCTGAAGAATCTCCCTGAACTTCTCTGAAAAATTATCTGAAGTTCTCTGAAGAACTTCTCTGAATTTCCTTCAAGAACTTTCCTGAATTTCTCTCAAGAACGTCCGTGAAATTCCTTAGAAGAAATTCCCTGAAGTCTCTCTGAAGCACTTCCCTGTAGTTTCTCTGAAAAACTTCCCTAAAATTCCTCTGAAGAACTACCCTGAAATTACTTTCCTAAAATTCTCTGAAGAATTGCCCTGAACTTCTCTGAAAACATATCTGAAGTTCTCTGAAGAATTTCTCTGAGTTTCCTAGAAGAACTTCCCTGACCTTCTCAGAAGAACTTCCCTGAACTTCTCTGAAGAACTTTCCTAAGAAGTTCTCTGAAGAACTTCCCTGAAGATCTCTAAAGAACTTTCCTGAAGTTCTCTGAAGAACTTTTCTGAAGTTCTCTGAAGAATTTTCCTGAAGTTCTCTGAAGAACTTCCCCGAAGATCTCTGATGAACTTTCCTGAAGTTCTCTGAAGAACTTTCCTGAAGTTCTCTGAGGAACTTGCCTAAAGTTCTCTAAAGAACTTCACCGAAGTTCTCTGAAGGACTTTCCCGAAGTTATCTGCAGAACTTCCCCGAAGTTCTCTGAAGAACTTCCCCGAAGTTCTCTGAAGAACTTCCCCGAAATTATTTGAAGAACTTCCCTGAACTTCTATAAAGAACTTCCCTGAACTTCTGTGAAGAACTTCCCTGAAGTTCTGTGAAGAACTTCCCTGAAGTTCTCTGAAGAACTTCCCCAAAGTTCTCTGAAGAACTTCACCGACGTTTTCTGAAGAACTTCCCCGAAGTTCTCTGAAGAACTTCCCTAAAATTACTTTCCCAAAATTCTCTGAAGAATCTCCCTGAACTTCTCTGAAAAATTATCTGAAGTTCTCTGAAGAACTTCTTTTTAAAACTAAATTTTTTAAAAAATCCTGAATTTCTTAGAAGCACTTCCCTGAAGTTCTCTGAAAAACTTCCCTAAAATTCTTCTGAAGAACAAAACCTTCCCAAAATTCTCTGAAGAATTAAAATTAATCTCTAGAAGAATCTCCCTGAACTTCTCTGAAAAATTATCTGAAGTTCTCTGAAACTTCTCTGAAGAACTTCCACCCAAGAATTTCGTTCTCTGAAGAACGTCCGTGAAATTCTCTTAGAAGAAATTCCCTGAAAGTCTCTCTGAAGCACTTCCTCTGTAGTTTCTCTGAAAAACTTCCCTAAAATTCCTAAGAAATTCTGAAGAACTACCCTGAAATTACTTTCCTAAAATTCTCTGAAGAATTGCCCTGAACTTCTCTGAAAACATATCTGAAGTTCTCTGAAGAATTTCTCTGAGTTTCCTAGAAGAACTTCCCTGACCTTCTCAGAAGAATTTCCAAGAAGTTCTGTGAAGAACTTCCCCGAAGATCTCTGATGAACTTTCCTGAAGTTCTCTGAAGAGCTTTCCTGAAGTTCTCTGAAGAACTTTCCTGAAGTTCTCTGAAGAACTTTCCCGAAGTTCTGTGCAGAATTCCACCGAAGTTCGCTTAATGACTTCTTGCTTTGCTTGCTTTGGCTTGCAATTAATTGAGGTAAAATTTAACGCATCATTTTTTTCTGTGTACAAGTGAAATTGAAAAAATCTTTTTGATTACACATATAAGAAACATTGAATTTTCTGCATTACATAATGCACACAAAGGGAATGCTAGACATGGCAGAAAATAATGAGAAATTTCATGTAAAGTTAAGCCAGATAACGCCTGAATCCAGCCCGTTGTATGAAAGATTGCAAACATTGTTGTATAGAGCATGAAAGATTGCAAACAATTTCGTTGTTTACGCCTACTTTGGCTTAGAATTAAACGAGGGGAATTTTACGCACCTGTTACAACTCATAATTTTTTTCTGTGTAGATTTGCGTCCTCTGAATCTAAATTTAACGTTAAAACCCGTGTATGAATTGCAATGACTACATAAATTATGAGAAAGTTTTGATTAAATATATGATAGCGCCTAAATGTAGATAATAAGAATAAAAATCAAAAGAGTTGTTTCTCTGGAATGAGAGCAGTTCACCGACATTCAATTACAATTTAACTACATTTCTCATTGAATTTTATAGATTGCCTCGCTGAATCAATATATGGGCTTAGAAATGCTGCAACACGTCCAGTTTTTTGAGCAAAATGAGTAAAATCTGTTTTTTATCCACAAAACTGAAAAGTTTCTAAAATTCACATTTTTTTTTTATTTTCTTTTTTTTTTGTTTCCCCAACACATTAATTTTTTAAAACTACGTCACAGAAGTTGGACTAGACGGTTTATTTGGGCTTGTTTTAATGGAATGGACCTCCCTGACCCCCCTCCTCTCTCTCTCAGTCATCAGTCAGTCAGTCAGTCAGTCAGTCAGTCAGTCAGTCAGTCAGTCAGTCAGTCAGTCAGTCAGTCAGTCAGTCAGTCAGTCAGTCAGTCAGTCAGTCAGTCAGTCAGTCAGTCAGTCAGTCAGTCAGTCAGTCAGTCAGTCAGTCAGTCAGTCAGTCAGTCAGTCAGTCAGTCAGTCAGTCAGTCAGTCAGTCAGTCAGTCAGTCAGTCAGTCAGTCAGTCAGTCAGTCAGTCAGTCAGTCAGTCAGTCAGTCAGTCAGTCAGTCAGTCAGTCAGTCAGTCAGTCAGTCAGTCAGTCAGTCAGTCAGTCAGTCAGTCAGTCAGTCAGTCAGTCAGTCAGTCAGTCAGTCAGTCAGTCAGTCAGTCAGTCAGTCAGTCAGTCAGTCAGTCAGTCAGTCAGTCAGTCAGTCAGTCAGTCAGTCAGTCAGTCAGTCAGTCAGTCAGTCAGTCAGTCAGTCAGTCAGTCAGTCAGTCAGTCAGTCAGTCAGTCAGTCAGTCAGTCAGTCAGTCAGTCAGTCAGTCAGTCAGTCAGTCAGTCAGTCAGTCAGTCAGTCAGTCAGTCAGTCAGTCAGTCAGTCAGTCAGTCAGTCAGTCAGTCAGTCAGTCAGTCAGTCAGTCAGTCAGTCAGTCAGTTATATGCAATGTCGATTCCAATATGTCCAAATATTGCTGGACGTGTTGATGAGTTGGATTCAGAACCAGGCTAATCGGATCTAAATTTTCAGGATGAAAATTGCCGCTTCAAGAAAGTTGTCATGGTATTTTGTCTGGACTGATGACTGATAACAATCAGAAAATGCAAAGAGGAATCACGAATGACATATTAACCAATTTCTTATTATCATTCGCTTCCCATGGCTCAGTTCGGCATTTCAACTTTGGCATCATTTATACCCAAGCATACATTATAAACTACATAACGATCGAAAGAAACCAACCAACTCTGGCTTGCACCTCACACCTGAAACTTTCTCTTGTTCACAATTCATTCACACTCACACACACACACAAACACTTTTCCCAACAATTGCACTCGAAAGTACACAGCCGATAAATGCAATCCTGTGGCAGGAGTAATCAAGTATGCACCAACCAGAGATTCGATATCTACAACCGTTGCGAAGAGCAAATCGAATCTATTAACTATTGAACGGAATCCATTAGCAAACACAAAAGATTAAGTTTTCCACCATGATTCTGCGGCAGAGATTGCAGGCTGATAAAGTTATTCTCCTGTCTTGCTTCCTGTGTGGATAGGGACCGCTCCGTATCGAAGCATACATAGGCACAAGGAGCATATTTCAATTTTCGATTCCGTACTCAATGGAACAATGTTTGCTCCGATAAGTCCCAGACCTGCAGACGGGACCGAAACTGTTGCTTTTGTGTCATTGTCAGACACACAACGCGGACGGATTTGGAAGTTGGGAAAAAGTTCGTCCTTTGGCTTGGTCTTCTTCATTTGTCGATAATGGAGCCGGATGCGGCCACAAATTGGTCAAATTAATAACCAATACGGCTTCAAGCAGTAGTCGAGAGAGGCACATGCTGCGATATGGGGGACGGAATTGAATCTTTCGTCTGCACGGTGGCTCAGGAATGGGAATTTGTGGAAAATGAAATCCTAGAAGTTTTGCAGTAAGATAAAGAAGTTTCTGTGTTTTAGGTGATGTTTTTTGACGTAGGATTATGTCTAACTTTTTAAAATTGTGGTAGGATAAAGTGGGTGAGTTTTGGACGCTAGTAACTTTCGTTCTACCGAACGGAAAAACTTGAATCACGTTTTGCTTGGAAATATGTTAACCTGTTTGATATTGCAGTTGGTACCCGTACATTTAGTACAAATAACGGAAAATTAGTTACAAAGAGTTTCTCTTTGAAAATGCATTCAAATCATATCCCAGTGCCCTACTACGATTTTCAGCCATAATTTGTCTTTGTATCTCTCTGCTGCACGGTGGTCAAACAGTCGATTTTACCGCTCTCAACTGATTGCTCCCTAATAGTGGAGCTAGAGCGATGGCGTCTTTGGCAAAGTTGGTGGATATGGCAAGCTTCGTATTTTGACGGCATGACTTTTGTGATCGATCCCCCTAAAAATGAGATCAAAATTCTACTTTTTTTATGATTTTGAGATAGAGAGTTGATGTCTCCAGCAAAGTTGTAGAAAAAGTCAATACAAATAACTTTGCTGAAGACAAAATGCGCGCATTAAAAAAAGCGATTATTTTCAGATGGTTAACATAAGTTTAACAAATGTGTATATGTCAAACACAGACAAATATACAAAACTCTTGCAGTTTTTTCAACGATTACGCCTTAAACGGTGAAAGCAAATGTTTTTTAGCTGGTAGTTTCGCCACAGATGGCGTACATAGTTGATTCCCTTAAGTTTGACGTAAGTACACAACCCTCATCTGTTCAGCTTTATCACCCATCACAGTGTGCTCAACAGATGGCGCAGGTGTGTTATTGACGATGATTTGTAGTGCAAAATGTTCAATGTGTTATGTCTGTTTGTCTGTGATGTAAATGTTACTAAATAAAAGAAGATGGGTTGACGTAAGAATCTAAACATTTTCATAAAAATCTCACTTTGTTACGCTCTTTGATGATAATTGTTGATGCTGCTGATCGAACGTTAAGCAGATAAAATGCAAAACTACCAATTTTAAAATGAGTCGACAAGGGGACAAAAGGGGACAAACAATTTTGCATAGGTCTTGTAGATGGAAGTCTTTACTTTCAGTTTACGTATATTTTGTTTGCAAATATTTGCAAATAAGTGAGTAAGATATTTTGAAAAAACGTGTTTTTTTACTCTTCAACTTCTACAACTTTTTTTATGGGTCCATATCAAGTGACCGGAGAAATGCATCGACCCTCTTCGATTGGAACCAAAATTGGCTGATATATTTGTTCGGGGCTATTAATAAAAAATCCAAAGTTTAAGGCCAATCGGTGAACCCCTCGGACCATGGGCTGCCCCCACTTTTTTGAGATTTTTAATAAATCTATGTGTTTTATAAATATCTCGATGACTATTTATAAGAGCTACGCAAAATATCAGGTATTTTTTTTTAAAGGAATTTAAATTTCCTATAAAAAAATTTTTTTTAAAAAGTTTACAGTGTTACCAACATTGTTATTTTTACAGTTGAAATCTTAAACTGCGTTTTTCTCAAAATGTCCCACTTTTTTTAATTTTGATAGCACCAATGTGTTTAGCTGACTTTTTTTTTTCATAAGAAACACTTATCGAGAAA
Organism: Aedes koreicus; assembly: GCA_024533555.2. Lineage (NCBI taxonomy): Eukaryota > Metazoa > Arthropoda > Insecta > Diptera > Culicidae > Aedes > Aedes koreicus. Next base: position 113,315 of record JAHHFK020003224.1, on the reverse strand, counting down.
AAACTATTTGCTCTGTCATGGAGATATTCACTTTCAAATATTTCATGCCTTATATTCTGTTGAATACCTCAGAGTGGAGCGGTGGACCAGGAGATGGCGAACAGCGTAGCCAACGGCGAGCCAGCACCAAACGGCCTCGAACGATAGATATCCCTTTCGGGCACTTTAGGCGGCGGACAGTAGGTGTTCTCTTTATGTTCCCTTTTTATTGTCTTGGGAATCGTTGCTCTTTCTTCACCGAACATAAATCTACTCAAACACACAATTTATTGAACAAAATAACACATAAAACTACGGAGTATTTATTTTCTTAAGCTCTAACGACAAAACATGTTAAAATTGTATATGACCGTAGTGAAGGTCCGCATGTTGACCGTGGTGTGTTCTCGAGTGCACTGTTGCTGTATGCTGATGCTATCATCCTGATGTACCCGTCGATCGGGTGCTGTGGATGAAGTGAGCTCCCGCTCGCTCGTGAGTAGATGGGTGGTGGAGAGAAGTGGAGCCTCGGCCGTTTAACGAGCGCTCCTATTTCGGCGCTGAGTAGGCAGATCTGGCTAGATCCCTTTCACTGGAACCCCTTCGTGACTGTGGAGCGAACATATTCAATGCTATTAAATTTAAAAATAGTGTACACCGTGTCCAATATATTCTCATACAAAATAAAACTCTATTTATTTCAAATCGATAATCCAGATTTTATTGATAACTTTACCCATTATATTGCAATAGAATACTGATCAACTACAGCATATGTTTTGGAATAACACCGCCTTTAACCTTATTGACCAGCTCCAGACGTTTTTCGAAACCGTCACAGGCGGCACGCACGAGTTCCATCGGCATTTCGTCCCAAATTCGTTTGCTTACGGTTTTGAATTGGTTCATATTAGACGCCCTGTGGTCATTTACCATCGCCAGCATGTATGACCATACGAAATAATCCAAGGGATTCAGATCTGGTGAACTGGGAGGCCATTCCTTCTTGTCCAAAAAGTCGGTCAAATTTTCTCGGTACCAGCCCTGAACGAGATTTGCAGTATGCGATGGCGCTCCGTCCTGCTGAAACACATAGTGATCATCTCCAAACACCTCTTGTACATAAATTGTTGGAAGTTTCTTCCTGAACTTCTGAGAAGTCCTGAACTTTTGAGAAATTTTCTTCTGAACTACGGGGAAGTTCTCTCCTGAACATCTGGGAAGTAGGATCTTGAAATTCGGGGATGTTTCTTCCTGAATTTTCTGGGATATTCCTGCTAGAACAACTAAGAACCGCTTTCTGTACTTCTGACAAGTTTCTGCCTGACCTTCGGAATTGTTTTTTTTTCTAAGAAGTTTCTTCCTGAACTTCTGAAAATTATCTTTCTGAAGCTCTGGGAGGTCTCCATCCAAATTTTCTAGGATGTGCCCTAAATTCTGCGTTGCATTTACCGCAAAAAATGATTCTGTAAGATGAGCTGTGTTCAAACAATTAGATTTGAACCACAACGAATTTTGTGAATCTACAGGGGAGGAAGAATGCGTGGACAAACCGTACCATACGCTCCGAGGTAAATAAAATAATATTAAAATAAATCATGAAAACCCCACCAATGATAAAAATGAAAATGATAATGATAAAAATGTTAAATAAATGTACAATGTCTTACAGAATAGTGCATAAAATGAAGTGAAGGGATATTATAATGTAAAATGATGATAACAAATAGACATGTCTGCAGACTGTTGCCCTGCTGCAATCCATTGCATGTTCATTATGAACCTAAAGTTTAGAAATTATTTAACAAAACTCGGGAATTCCATTGATGATCTGAAATTATACATCATATAAAGAATAGAATATCTAAAATTTCGATATGTTGTTTTGTTTTCTTGCATTAATCATTTGTAGTGGATCTTATGTACTACAGTGATTTTAAATAATGATATTAAGTCAAATAATAATTAATTAGTCAATTCATTATTTAATTAAAAAAATATGAGCAGGACAGTTAATTATAATAGCATGTTTATCTGCAACCCTCTGTTCACCCTATCATCAAAAGACTTCAACCGTTGTAGTTACTATAGATCTAGTAAGATTAGTATTTGTGTTCACAATAAAATTAAGAGAATATAATATATGTATGTATGTATATATAAAATATATCTGACATCCACTGGTTGGTCACTGAAAACAAAAAGTAGGCATGTATCAATATCTCAATAGTTCTGAGAAAACCGAAAAATAGCGTAAAACCCGAAAAATAGCAGTAGATAAATACTGTGGAAAAATGTATATATGTGATAAAGACTGTATTCGACGAAATTTGGACACACGCAATTGTTCGTAACTTTTTAGCGTGTGGGTAAAAATTATTGAAATTTTAACTGAATGTATTTCATTGTGTTGTGTCAATTGTGTAATGAGTTTCGTGAAAATCGGTCGAGTGATTTCAGTGATGGCTTCGAATGAAGAAATAGTGCGCCAACAAATTTCGGGCACTCACTTCGAAAACCCAAACGCTTCTCATCGATGGATCGGAAAACAGCTCGGAATCGCACATTCAATCGTATCTCATGTGATCAAAACGTTCAAGGACCGCAAGACAACCAAGCGGAAAAATGGTAGTGTCAAAAAACGTGGCACATCACATCCGGAGAAGGCCAGGATGGTATTGAACCAATCTAAGCGTTATCCCAACATTCCGATCAGGGATGTTGCGAAAAATGCGAAAGCTTCACTTTGTTTTGTGCAGAAAACAATGAAACGTTCTGGATTACATGTGTACAAGGTCCAGAAGGCACCGAACCGGAGCGATAAACAGAACTCGGTGGCCAAAACTCGTGCAAGAAAACTGTACAGGGAGTGGCTCACAAAACCGTTCTGCATTGTGATGGACGATGAGACCTACATTAAAGCCGACACTAAACAAATGCCAGGACAGGAACACTACGTCGCCACCTCTAAGTTGGCCGTTCTGGAGAGTGTACGGAAGAAGAAACTGTCGAAATTCGCCAAAAAATTCCTTGTCTGGCAAGCGATCTGCGGATGTGGCAAAATGAGTCAGCCCTTCATCACCTCTGGGACCGTCAACGGACAAATCTACAAGGACGAATGCCTCCAAAAACGACTTCTGCCCTTCTTGAGATCTCACGATGGCCCGACACTGTTTTGGCCGGATTTGGCATCTTGCCACTATGCCCGGCCCGTCTTAGACTGGTACAAAGATAATAATGTAGTTTTTGTACCAAAAGACGTCAACCCTCCAAACACTCCAGAGTTTCGCCCATTTGAAAAATTTTGGGCAATCATGAAGGCAAAGCTCGTTAAAACTCCAAAACTGATAGAAAATGAACTTGAACTAAAGAAAGTGTGTTTAAAAGTAAGTAAGCAAGTCGGTCCTATCATTGCCCAAAATTTGATGAAAGGGGTCAAGGCAAAGGTGCGGGCATTTGGGTTGGGAGAAGAGGTTCAATAAACCAATGATGTCAAAACTTAACCATTTAGTAGTACTTTATTTCCAGAAAGTTTGAAAGGAATCGGGCTCAAGAAAAATTTTTGGTGACCAATTTTGTGTGTCCGAATTTCATCGAATACAGTCTTTATAACCACAATGGAACTGACTGTTAGCTTCGGGTCTTGACAAAGAATCCCTACTGAGCCCTTGCGGCACGTCAAGCCAGCCTGTTCAGCGCAAGGGATTATTCTATAAACCACTTAACTGGAGGGTAAACTTCCAAATCCCAAATGCAAATGTACTGAAAAAATGCGCTTGGAAGTACTTCAGAAAAAAAATAATAATCAGAGTTCTGAGATTTATTTAAAAACTCATCTCTTTTACTGTTGCTCTGAGTCTCCGTGCGGCCATCGACTGGGCTTGAGGGCCAATGGAAGAATCACAAAAGTAATAGTATTCGAGCGAGAAAATAAAATTTACTTCTTGTTATACCGACCCAAGGCGCATTGGTGATCTAAATGATTTTAGCTCTTGGTCAATTTTCTACCACTTCTACTTAACATTAGGTTTGCTGGCTCCACGCCACAAAAGCCTCTGGCGATGTCCACATTAATTTTAAACAGTTCGATGAGCCATTCGAACTGATGGTAATTTGTTTTGTTTTTAATAGGATGGGACTTTTTGTTGCTTGAAGTATATTGTTCTTCTGTTCATTCACCTGCAATAAAATAATAGTTTAGTATATTTCTTGACTGGCTCAATCAATTACCATTAACCGATGAAAAACGCGAATCAAAACAAACTCTTACTCGGCAAAATGTGACAGATCAGTCACAAGTTTCCCAGCGGTCGATTGAGTCGACCTACTCGACAAAATTTCTTCGATTTTGGCATCTGTAATGGCAAAATAGACCTTTCGAGCAAAGTGACGCTCGACTCGACTTCTATGCAGGGCCCTACATCGTCGAAGCATTAAAATGAAAATGAATCGCTTTTTTATTCGTTTCACTCCACTGCAATTAGCTTTCGTGCAGTGAACGAATCTTACTTCCACCGATTCTCTCCCAATTCACTTCCTGTCAAACCTGAGTAAGCTTAAATTCATTTGCGATCTAGCCACCGTCGAAAGGGTTTCAATTGAAGTTCAAGCTTGCTTCAAACGACTTGGTGAACGACCGTGAATCAACTTCGTTGAAATTGATTTCAGTTCATCCCTGAAGCAATGGTCAGGGATGCCAGATACTTTTTTCAAAAGTCTGTATCAGTCTGATTGATATGTCTGTATTTGTCTGTATAACCGCCCAAACACAATGATAACGGAAACGGAACGGAAAAACGCAAGTTTGACAGTTGTTGCAAATGACTTCGATATGTCCAATTAGAATCAGCTTGGATTTAGCCTGGATTCTCTCCGGCAAGCAGGCTTACTCTGATCGGGCTTTGCCGTTTTCCGTTGCCGCTGTCATTGTGTTTAGGCCATAAGGGTTTTAATTTTGGTGCAAAGGTGCTTCAATGGAAAAAAAAAAGTTATAAATCGCTATTTATCGAAGCTGACAAACGAGTAGAGGTGAGATTATGTTCGCATAAAGAAAAAATCGAACGCAAAAGAGATTGCGATTTCAAGTTTTATATTTAAATGTCAACTTTCCTTTCACTTCCATGCATATCACTGTCATTTTTTCAATTACTAAATATGAACAAAGCAAAATATTTTGATCTTTTAGATTTGGTGTTTTGAAAAATTCTTGGCAAATAATGTATTAAATATTATCATTCATGAATTTAATGAAACACCTCACCTTCACTTCATTACTGCAAAATTCATTAATTGCAGAGGCTCGAGGAACTTAAATTTTGTACGGATAAGCACTTGTTCCGAAATTCTTCGCGATGCAGAATTTCTGGCAAATTCGCTACTCAAAATCTCAATTCCCTGAATTCGTCGTCGATTGGTTGAATCATCAATAAAGACTGTATTCGATGAAATTTGGACACACAAAATAGGTCACCAAAAATTTTCCTTGAGCCCGATTCTTTTCAAACTTTCTGAAAATAAAGTACTACTAAATGGTTAAGTTTTGACATCATTGGTTTATTGAACCTCTTCTCCCAACCCAAATGCCCGCACCTTTGCCTTGACCCCTTTCGTCAAATTTTGGGCAATGATAGGACCGACTTGCTTACTTACTTTTAACCACACTTTCTTTAGTTCAAGTTCATTTTCTATCAGTTTTGGAGTTTTAACGAGCTTTGCCTTCATGATTGCCCAAAATTTTTCAATTGGGCGAAGTTCCGGAGTCTTTTGGTACAAAAACTACATTATTATCTTTGTACCAGTCTAAGACGGGCCAGGCATAGTGGCAAGATGCCAAATCCGGCTAAAACAGTGTCGGGTCATCGTGAGATCTCAAGAAGGGCAGAAGTCGTTTTTGGAGGCATTCGTCCTTGTAGATTTGTCCGTTGACGGTCCCAGAGGTGATGAAGGGCTGACTCATTTTGCCACATCCGCAGATCGCTTGCCAGACAAGGAATTTTTTGGCGAATTTCGACAGTTTCTTCTTCCGTACACTCTCCGGAACGGCCAACTTAGAGGTGGCGACGTAGTGTTCCTGTCCTGGCATTTGTTTGGTGTCGGCTTTAATGTAGGTCTCATCGTCCATCACAATGCAGAACGGTTTTGTGAGCCACTCCCTGTACAGTTTTCTTGCACGAGTTTTGGCCACCGAGTTCTGTTTATCGCTTCGGTTCGGTGCCTTCTGGACCTTGCACACCTGTAATCCAGAACGTTTCATTGTTTTCTGCACAAAACAAACTGAAACTTTCGCCTTTTTCGCAACATCCCTGATCGAAATGTTGGGATAACGCTTAAATTGGTTCAATACCATCCTGGCCTTCTCCGGATTTGATGTGCCACGTTTTTTGCCACTACCATTTTTCCGCTTGGTTGTCTTACGGTCCTTGAACGTTTTGATCACATGAGATACGGTTGAATGTGCGATTCTGAGCTGTTTTCCGATCCATCGATGAGAAGCGTTTGGGTTTTCGAAGTGAGTGCCCAAAATTTGTTGGCGCACTATTTCTTCATTCGAAGCCATCACTGAAATCATTCGACCGATTTTCACGAAACTCATTACAAAATTGACACAACACAATGAAATACATTCAGTTAAAATTTCAATAATTTTTACCCACACGCTAAAAAGTTACGAACAATTGCGTGTGTCCAAATTTCATCGAATACAGTCTTTAATGTTCTTAAATCGTTTGATAAGTTGAAAAATTATTGGATGGGCTTTTGCGCTGATATTGTCTGGATCAATCGTTGAGGGTATCGTCGGTAAGGTCGATGTAGGGCATATGGAGGGATTTATCATGTATAGTCGAAATTGATGCAAGTGCTTCAGGCTTAACTTGTCACTTCTAATGTATTCGTTGATCAAGGCCTTGCACTTCAACACCTTTGTACAGTTATGCCAACTCGCAGAAGTAATTGAGAATCAGGTCCACAAAGCCAGGGCTCTTCAATTCTTTTAAATATACTGGTTTCAAATCTGAAAAAAAAACTGAAAACTGAATTATACCTTTATGGTTAAATTGGAGGGAGTCCTTTTTCTATATAATTTATAGGTTAGGTTAATTATCACTTCACGATTTAGGACTAAAAATTACAAACAAAACAAAACAAACAACGCTCAAATTGCTTACCAATGGATGCTCCAGTGGAGCAAACGTTTCTTTAAAATTTCACGCCTGAAGTAATAGTATTTGAGGTTTATGCTCAGAAAACTTCGAAGTGATAGAGACTTGATCCCGTATGTTCTTAAGACTTCCAGCTTTAAAAACACGCCTAACAACTTAAAGGACATTCATTATAATGGCTGTATTTTTAGTTCGTTTCAGTGCAACTTCTTTGACAAGGGTCGAATCAGTGAAAAAAGCCTTAGGTAACTGCCAGGCACATACTTGTACTTCTACATCCCTCACTGGTTTTGTTTCGCCAACAAAATGGTCCAACTTCAGACTGCCATTCATTTTCTTACTGTTACGTATGTGACTTTTTTAATCTGGAAATTCGCCAAAATGAATGTCTGTATATGTCTGTAACATTTTCCAAATGTCTGTAAAATGTCTGTAATCTGTATGATGTCTGTATGCATGATCATATGTCTGTATAAATACAGACATGTCTGTATATTTGGCATCCCTGGCAATGGTTGGCGAACACAATGGAACATGCGAGCCAGTGTTGCTAGAAGTATGGTCATTTGTCGATGTACGCTTCGCTGTAGCTTTGCTCGACAAAAAACTCCCCGAGCTGGCAAGCGTGTTTCTGTTTGACATTGCGGTGACTTATTGAAATTGCATTTGTTGCATTTGCGGTGGAGCTGTGAACACAACAGGGATCGCATGGAAGCAACATAAATATCAGCAATTTCATTTATCATTTCATAAAAAGGTTCATTATTGTTTTCGGTGCTACAATTAATTTATCTGATGGCACGAGGATCGCAGCAAGCCGTGCTTTGAAGCTGACGTGTTTTGCTTTTGCTGCGTTGTTTTCGCGGAAAAAAATTAATTATTTAACCAGAATAAAAAGTTATATTATAAATATCCGAGTGTTATGCGTGAGAAGTTGTTAATTTAATCGATTACCACTCAAAGTATGTTGTGACCGTATTTCGTCAGATAAATTGTGCATCGGTAGTTTTTTCCCATTTCTTCTTTATTAGTGCTTCGCCCCGCCCCCGGACGAGCTTTTCAGCATTGGAAAAGGAACTTGGTGAGGTCGTTTTGAATTATAGAAAATATAGAAAATATAGCTTAGCTATATACACGCCAGGATCAAGAATGTCTATTTTTGATTCTGGAAGTGTGAAAATTGTTCACATATCCATTTGAAATCTGAAGATTTTCATGCGGGGCTTATTGTATATGATGATGACCTCAGAATGTACGTGTATGAACAGGCATTCTTGAAATGGGTCGTTGGATTTTCAATAGAGCTGTCACCTTCAATCTCCAGGGCTAAAAATGTTTGCACATCGTGGTAACATATAAATCAACGGAGAAATGCAGACAAGTTTCTTCCATAAAAGCACTGCCGGTCAGTGGGAGATTAATTGCATATACATACAAACATACAAATACAATTAATTTATCTGATGGCACTGATTCTAGTCTTAAAAATAATGAATACCTCAGAAATGAAATTCATGCACGTATTGCATGAATTTCAATTGTCCTGCTTCATACTAGTTTGACACCGAAGGCTAAAATAAACACCGATGAATGGAAAGCCTAGTCGAAAATGTTTGTTTGAAGATTGTTTTGCTGAAGCTGACTAAGAACTGGCTGTCAAAACAAGATAATGTGTTTCAATTGAAAGGGATGAATGTTAAGTTTTTTCTCCCCATTTCAATAAAAAGAAAAATTTTAAGCCCCCTTTTTTTTATTTGGATACCATCTTTGCGGTTTTTAAGGAGTGTATCGAAAATAAGCTATCCACAAACTTTCTTTCAAATTATGTTGAAAACCGATATTTTATTCATACAAAAAATTGATCCTTTATTGTACGAGGTTAAACTTGAACATAACGAAGACCGGATGAAATTTAAGTTATTCCTTCACGAATTTTCGAACTTTGGATCGAATGCTCCTCATCAAGTTCCGGACAAGTGTTGCATCGCATTTCTTGGACACTTGAGCCCAAATTTTTTTGAACTCCTGCATGTTCCCAGCTGCCTTACCAGTCTTCTTGAAGACCCTCTTCACGATTGCCCAGTAACGTTCGATGGGTCGAAGCTGAGGGCAATTTGGTGGATTGATATTTTTCTCAACGAAATCTATACCCTTTTCCGCAAGCCAATTGAGAGTGGTTTTGGCATAGTGAGCCGACGCTAAATCCGGCCAAAACAGTGGAGGTGTACTATGCTTCTTATATAAAGGTAACAATCTCTTCTGGAGACACTCAGATCGATAGATTTCCGCATTTATAGTTCCGGTAGTGTAAAAAATGGTTGACTTCAAACCACAGGAATATATTGCTTGCCATACCAGTACCTTTCGACCGAATTTCTCCACTTGAATCGACCTGTCCGCATCGCTCACATCCTCCCCAACGACGAAAGTAAAGTATTGTGGACCTGGAAGGGTTTTTGAGTCCTCCTTTACATAGGTCCCATCGTCCATCAAAACGCATGCATCCGGACGCTGCAAAAGACGCGAATACAATTTCCGGGCCCATGTTGCTGCTCGCTTCTTCTGTTCTGCAGATTTTCTGCTTCTTGTAGGTCTTCAAGTGGTTTCGCCTCTTGATAAGCTGGATCATTCCGACACTCGTTCCTGCTTTTTTGGCCAAATCACGTATTGGCTTTGATTTTTTCTTCATGATTAGAGATACCACTTTCTGCTCCAGTTTCGGGTTGGAAGAACCGGGTTTTCTGCCTCTTCCTGGTAGCTCATCCAAAGAATAGTGTTCCCCAAACTTATTAATGATGGTTTTAACACTCGCATGATGAATTCCAAACCGCTTCGCCAATTTTCGCATAGTAATACCCTTCTCACTTTGCCATGTGTCCAGAACCTTAATTTTCACTTCCTTTTCAATACGCGACAATTTGAAAACGCAGAATTTGAACCGCGCAAACAAGTAAACAAAAGAAAGCTGACAGTCAAACGCAGAGGATTCAGTGTTCAGAGCATAAAAAACCATCACAAATACATGCGTACAACGCAAATGTATGTGGATAGCTTATATTCGATACACTCCTTAATGTCGAAGCATCATAGTTAGATACCCGTCTTACATTCGATGTTATATATTTTTGAATTGCGCGAAAATACTCCGGGAAAATGTAACCAATTGTTAGAAATATTTCCAATCGATTGAGGTAAAAATTCGGAAAATTTAACCAGCTGAGTAACTAACGTTCAAGAGCTGACCTCTTCTCTCAATTTTAGATTTTCCAATTTGCAGCCCCATCTATTGCCGAAGGATATAATCCAACATTGAAACAGCCCACTCCGAACCACCGTGCACAGTGTGTTTGCTTTTCGGATGTCCTCCGAGAGGAAGCAGATAATCCTCCTGTTGCTCGTCCTGAATTTGCCGTTGCTTTTTATCTTACTTTGGATGGATCCCTCTAGCTTTGGATATTTGGTGCTTCAGCGGGTGAGGAGACGAATCAATAATGAGGGTCACCGCCGAGCTGCTGTGGATGGGATGGGTATTTACAAGATTGTTACATCTCGCCCAGTAGATTTAGGACTGGAGTGGGGTGACCATCGATAATGGTTGGTCAATAAGGTCGTGATTTTACCGCCCGTCGATGGCCATGAGCGGAGATAATGGAAGGGATTATGGTATATTGATCTTTCGTGGCTTGGAAAAAAAAAGAAAGCTTCATGTTCAATCCTCAAGGCAATCAATAAATCCTAATTCGAGGTGAGCTTTAAGTAATCCTTCGTCGAACTGACTGGTTTCGATAACGCAGTCATTTGCATTCGCAATCGAAGATAAATCCTCGGTAACCGACGGTGGTCATTAGTGCCAACCTCATCGTTTGCTAACCAATCAGAGCCAAACGGGACCAGGAAGTTACCCGCAGACTCTTCGGTTGCTGCGGTCGGGTTTTGTTTCCTTTTCTTGACCTCTCCTCATTACCTCGCACGGAATTAGATCCCAAAAGGACGGACAAAGCGCAAAACACTGTGATAAGCTTATAAATTGCCTCATTAATGTTAATAATTAGCGTGTAATTGTGCTGCGGTGCTTGTCGACTGTTGACGAGATGAGGTGACCCCCCATTGGATAAAGTGTCAGAAGGAGTTGTGTGAAAAGGATTTTATTATTCATCGACTGGAACGGAGCAAGTCTCTCCACGATTTTACTGAATAAGCTATGCATTTATAGTTCAAGTTGTTTACGAATTGGAATGCTTTGCCCCGAGAGCAATTGTTGATTACGTTTCCAAACTCTCTTTAGGGAGTCATAAATTTCTATGTTCGTACCAGCAGTTTGGGAACGTAAATTATAACTTTCAAACTAATTTGCTCTACTTCAGAGTGCAAATACAAAGCGGATGTAGCTAATTACCATAATGGATAAATATTGTGCATACCCTTTGCCCCCGAAAATGTTGACTTCATGATGGAAAACTTCCCGCTGATATGTGGGCAAAATGACCACGGACCACATCATTATCAACGGTGGCTATGGCAAGGAAGAGCTAATAGTTATCGCTTCAGGGATGTTGCAGAAATTTGCACGTGTTTGTGTATCGTTTAATTGCTAATTTTCATTAATCGCCTTGCCGGGTCCCTTGAAATTAGTTTATTCAGAGTGTGTGGATTAATTGGCCAACTGGACTGTGGCTCGGATCAGTGTGAATTATTGGGAATCCCAAATGCAAACAGAGTTAATTAATCAACTAAATGTTTGATTTTGCAATCGTGAATAATATTGCAAACTAGCAGATTAAAGCGAGATTGAAAATGAATTGTTATTTCTATTTGATTTTACAACATTCAAGAGAAAGGACATTCTTGTGAAAATCTTGAATGTAACTGTATTTCGTCTACAATGTCATTTGTTGAAACACAAATTAATATCGGATCCCATTAGAGGGTTGAATGGCTAGCTTTGGAAAAATGTGTTAGCTTTCCGAACTTTTTTCACTACCATAAAACTAGCGATCAAGCTCTCCGGCTATCAGGTAGGATGACCTGGCACAAGACCTCGAGCATCTGAAGATCGGACAGTTTCTTGTTCTCGGAGGTTTGTTGAGAATCATTCGAATAACTTTGCTGGTGCAACCAATGGTCGACTTAAACCTAACGCATTTATTTTGAACACCCCTAATTTTTGGTTGTGTGCGTGAGGAAAGATGTCGATTTATTGGATATTGACATTTGCTCATCAGTTAGAAGAACGTTAGTCGACAGCCAGGAATTCTGGACCGGGTGAAATTGAAAACCGAAACCGCAGCGACAACAAAACGAGTGACCAGTTGTTTCAAGCGGTACACGATAAAGCTGACGAAGTACAATTACGTGGTAATTGTTGACAAAACCTTCGTCGCAAATTTAAACCGTTTCTTTGGTAGTTTCATACGTCAACTGAAGAAGCTGACAGACATTTTCAAGCATAATAAACTGTCGAAGTTGGCAAAAAATATGTCCGATTTGGCAAGCTACCGTACCTGTGACGTAAGAAGCGCCATTTTCATATCAACCGGTACCATCAACAAGGCAGTTTACGTGAACGAGTGTCTGAATAAAACGTCTGCTGTCTTTCCTGAAGCAACACCAATGGTTTGTGTTGTGGCCACATTTGAAATCGTGCAACAACGAGCCAATGAAAGCTAAGGAAAATAACCCTCAATACGCATCCTGTTGAAACAGGATGGTCTGTGTTTTAGTTAGCTGCATTGAATAAAGTTTCTCAAATAGTTGGACAAAACATTTAGGACCCTCTGGAGTCCTCTTGTAAATAATGGCGGAAAACGTCGATAGGATACCACCTCTCGGAAATGGAGGGTTTTCGAAAATGTTGAAGACCGTTGGACCTTGAGGGTCTCCCGTATCTACGCTGAAAAGGCTGATCATTCATGATCTGTTTTTGATCGTCTTTACGAGTCGTAGCTGATGTTTCCGAAGCGGACTTGTCCTACCTATTAAAGTTAATAACTCGTGTTTGACGGTGGCCCAAACTGATCTGAGGGAAGATGATATTAAGGTTTGCGAACGCCAGTAAACGGTTGAGTATCTTTCCAAATAGCTTCAAGATCCAAAACAAGAGACTGATGGGGTGGTAGCTTTAGGCGCTTTGGTGGGATCTTTACCAGGTTTGTGGATTGGAATAACTTTAACTAACTTCAATCGTCAGGAGGGGTGTTGAACGAAATCTCTAGTGAAGTCATCAACTCCAACAGCCTTCACATTATTGATGATTCTAATCGCACTTATCATCTCATCGGTCGTTATTCTACACTAGCTGAACCCGGTGAAAATTTAATAGAACTGGCACGTTTATGGTTGAGTTTTTTTTGGCAGGGGTTCAAACTTCTATCAGAACATGCTTCTTACCCGAGAAATACCCGTTTTGTGTATTAGTAACTTGGGTAATTCTCATGATTGGTTGAAATTTGTGTTTCATTTGTATAGGAGCCCCCCTTTCAGAGAGCGGAGGGTTCTCAAACCACCATAGAAATATTTCTCCCCTTCAAAAACCTCCACATGCCAAATTTGGTTCCATTTACTTGATTAGTTCTCGAGTTATGCAGAAATTTGTGTTTCATTTATATGGGAGTCCCCCTCCCCCTTCCAGAGGGAGGAGAGGTCTCAAACCACCATAGAAACATTTTTTGCCTTCAAAAAGCTCCACATGCCAAATTTGGTTCCGTTTGCTTGATTAGTTCTCGAGTAATGCAGAAATTTGTGCTTCGGAGTCCCCCATTCCGGAGGGGAGGGAGGGGCTCTAGTTATCATAAGAACCTTTCCTGGCTCCTAAAACATCCCCATTAATAATTTCACGCCGATCTATTAACAGACTTCTATTTTCGAGACAGACAGACAGACAGACAGACAGACAGACAGACAGACAGACAGACAGACAGACAGACAGACAGACAGACAGACAGACAGACAGACAGACAGACAGACAGACAGACAGACAGACAGACAGACAGACAGACAGACAGACAGACAGACAGACAGACAGACAGACAGACAGACAGACAGACAGACAGACAGACAGACAGACAGACAGACAGACAGACAGACAGACAGACAGACAGACAGACAGACAGACAGACAGACAGACAGACAGACAGACAGACAGACAGACAGACAGACAGACAGACAGACAGACAGACAGACAGACAGACAGACAGACAGACAGACAGACAGACAGACAGACAGACAGACAGACAGACAGACAGACAGACAGACAGACAGACAGACAGACAGACAGACAGACAGACAGACAGACAGACAGACAGACAGACAGACAGACAGACAGACAGACAGACAGACAGACAGACAGACAGACAGACAGACAGACAGACAGACAGACAGACAGACAGACAGACAGACAGACAGACAGACAGACAGACAGACAGACAGACAGACAGACAGACAGACAGACAGACAGACAGACAGACAGACAGACAGACAGACAGACAGACAGACAGACAGACAGACAGACAGACAGACAGACAGACAGACAGACAGACAGACAGACAGTAAGTGAAAGGTGAACAGACAGTAAGTGAAAGGTGAAACACTGGAAGAAGTTGAAATGCTCGCGACCGAAGCAATCGGTATAATTGAAAACTGGATGCGGGGGTCGAAGCTGCAGATAGCCGACCACAAAACGGAGGTGCTGATGATCAGCAACTGCAAAGCGGTACAGCGAGCAGAAATCGTCATCGAAGCGCGTGCTGAAGTATTTGGGTGTGATGATCGACGACCGGCTAAATTTCAACAGCCAAGTAGATTATGCCTGTGGGAAGGCGGCGAAGGCCATCAATGCGGTAGACAGAATCATGCCGAATAGCTACGGACCTAGAAGTAGTAAGCGGCGTCTACTGGCTAGTGTATCATCATCGATACTTAGATACGGAGGTCCAGCTTGGGTCGCAGCGCTGGAAACCAAGCGAAACCGAGCGAAGTTGGACAGTACGTTCTGGCTCATGGCCATGCGAGTCGTGTGTGCGTACCGAACTGTTTTATCGGAGGCAGTATACGTAATTGCCGGAATGATCCCGATTGGCATCACTAACGCGAAGGACAGTGAATGTTACCAGCGGAGAAATATCAGAGGAGTTCGAAAGCTGGTGAGAGCGGAGTCGATGACTAAATGGCAACGAGAATGGGACACGGGGGTGAACGGTCGATGGACGCACCTGCTCATACCGGACTTGTCGATCTGAATGAAAAGGAAGCACGGAGAGGTAAACTTCTACCTTACGCAGTTGCTGTCTGGCCATGGTTGCTTCAGGCAATATTTGCATCGATTCGGACACGCAGCGTCACCCTTTTGTCCGGAGTGTGCAGATGTCCAAGAGACACCGGAGCATGTAGTCTTTGACTGCCCACGATTTGGACCATTGCGAAGCGAGATGGTTGCCATCAGTGGGGTAGATAACAGCCCAGTTAACGTCGTCTATGTCGTGCGCATCAAAGGACATTCTTTTAGTCGTCATGAACCAGAGCTGAAATCTCTTTCAATTTACTATGCGCGAGATGAAGTGAAGAAAAAATATTTCTCGTTTTGTCTAATGCATGGCAGGTATGATTTTTTAGATGGATCTGATCGTGATATTGAAATAAAATAGGTCAATGTATATTTATGTGTATTCTTCATTCAAATTGTGAAATTTGCTTATCCTTGTCCTATTTGTTTTGCTTTAGTTTGATCATATTATCTCCTCTCACCATGTTTTGATAATCGTCAGTTATTTTGAGGCTAGATTTTTCTGAGAAAGTTTATTGTAACTATTGTTAAAAAGGACGAATAACTCATTTGAGAGAAGTCGAAATTTAAAATCAGATTCTACTGTGAAATGCCATGCCAAGTAATTTTAGGGTTCGAAGCCATTTAGCCAAATATCTTTTAATCATTTGATTCCAAACAACGTCTCAAAAGTAAAATAAGAAAAATGCAATTTCATTAAAGCTCAAAATTAGCAAATATTAGTTTCTCACAAAATTCACCAGTCGGCTCCAAATTTCTGAAATTGAAATACATGAAATCATGAGAATTACATTTGTTTGATCAGTGAAACTCCAAAGAACTGCTCATGTTTGAAAGAAGGAAAAATCTCACAAAGAGTAATAAACCGGGCAAGCGCTTGATTCAGAAGTTTGCTTTCCGAATACAGGAATATGTATCGTCATAGAAGGCCCATGTGCAAAGAATCAAAAGAAGGTATCTTTCGGAGGAACTGCATATTTCATCAAGATGATAAAAAAGAATGACCCATTCTGTCTAGCTGTTTAACATAATACATATTTCCACCTAAAATCAGGAGTCTACGATTTTATCAAAACACATTCATACTTCTCATGTATATAGGCAAAGGGCCGAATACCATTTTTTGCATTTTTGAACATGAACATTTCGTTTTTTAGTGAATTGATACAGTTGAAACTTAATTAGAATGCTTATTACTCTAAGTGTAACAAGTCTAGAACATCGGGATGCTATCTAATGCGCTCGAGAATTTTCTTTTGGTTCCTTATTTCCTTTTTTAAATCTAATGCGTTTGCAAATACTTTTTTAGGTTCTTATTTCCTTTTCTCTGCAATACATGTATGCTAATAGACAATTTTCGGCCAAACGTCCATTCGGCCAAACGTCCATTCAGCCAAACATGCATTCGGCCAAACGTCCATTCGGTCAAACCCTCCACCCCCATTTTTACTACCTTAATCACCTGAGGGTATTTAGGCTCATCTTCAGTCGTTTTCTTAGTAAAAACTGGTTCCAATACTCCTCAATTCTGTACTCTGTACTCAAGATCAGCACCTAACCTTTTAACAAGTTCTATTCGTAAATAAGAAGATCATGGTTGACCTGAATTGGAAGTAACTTGACGATTTTCACAACATACTTTGAGCTTTCACTGGATGCATCGGGTGGTGGGTTGAGGCATTGGCAAAATTTTATAAACGAGTTCTGCAAACCAGACTTCTGACGTAGGAATACATCTTTATTTTCCATACTGAGGTAAAATTAAAAAAAAAACCACTGTGACCGTCACGAAAAGTGGTCAGGCTTTGAGCATTAATATCTCTGTCATTTCTAAAAAGATATTCAAAAATTTTAAAACCAATCGATCGGAAGTATTTCTACGCATCAATTTCAATAGAAAGCATTGTTGATTGTGGGCCACATACTACAGTAGGTGTTTGGAGTGTGTAAAGGGACAATATGTATTTAACAATATTGATTGAATAGTGTGGAAGGCCAACAGACATAATGCGACAATCTTGGGATATTCCAGGTACTCCAAACTGTCCTTTATTCAAAACATATTCAATGAATCTTTTGAAAGGTCAACAGTCATTATTTTATAACTTTGAGATCCGCTAGGTAATCCAAACCGTCGTGGAGTTCAAAACATGAAATATACCGTAGTAACAGTAGTTTTTTTTTTTTGGGCTGTACGAAGTTACGTCACGTATTCAAGTATATTCGGTGAATATTTTCGAATGTAAAAATACATAAGAAGATAATCTTGGGATGCTCCAGGTCATCCAAACTGTATTGGCGTTCAGAACTTAAGATTTACGGTTGTAACAGTAAATTTTAGGCAATACAAAGTTACAATAAATATTCAAACATATTCAGTTAATATTCTTAGAGTAAAAATAAACATTATAAAGCAATATGACATGTTCTGGGTAATCGAAACTATCCTTGAGATCAGAACATATGCCCTACAGTTGGAACAAAAGCTTTCTGGGCTACGCAAAGCTACGATGTGTATTGAACAATATTCATTGAATATTTTGGAAGAACAACAGACATTATGAGAAAATCTTCGGATGTTCTAGGTCAGCCAAACTTCCTGGAATTCAAAACTTAAAATTTTCAGCTGAAGATTAAGTTTAAGTTTTGAATTGTAGCTTAAAATCTACAGCTTTTTGCACTAAACAAAGTAACAATACGTATTTGATCAAATTAAGTGAGTCTTTTGGAAGGTCAACCGATATTATTGCGCGGAGGCGGGTGAGCACGTCGCACCAAAAGTTGCGACGTCCATGACGTAGACTTCGATGGGATCCGATGGTCTGATTCGCCAGAGAAAGCACTGAGCCAGACGATCTTGGATGCGGATTAGGAGTTGGTGAAACATGTCCTTGATGTCACCACAGACGGCTATCGGGAACTGACGGAAACGACTTAGAACTGCTGGTAAAGGTGTCAATAGATCTGGCCCCTTCAGAAGTTTCGAATTGAAGGAGACCCCATTCACCGTCGCCGCTGCATCCCAAACTAACCTAACCCTGTTCGGTTTCTTCAGATTAACCACGACTCCCAGCGGTAGAAACCATGTACGTTTGCGATCCGCGTTCTTCAGCTCTGAGTCAGTTATCTTGTGCGCGTAGGCCTTTTTCACGTACTCCGCAATTTGTTCACGGACCCGCTCTTGCAGTGATGGATCCTTCGCAAGTTTTCTCTCCAGAGACTGCAGACGTCGAACTGTCATTGGATAACTGTCCAGAAAGTCCGGATCGTCCTCACGCCATACGAGGCCGGTTTCATATCCACGTTCGGTACGCCTTGTCGTTTGTTCCAATATTTTTCTTCACTAATCTCGACAGCAAACACAATTTTGCGTAGTGTAGGCTTCAAGCTACAAATTGGAGGCATTTATTAGAATAACACAATTAGTCTAAGCTATATTTTTTTGGATTACTCACAAGTTTAGTGTCGAAAGTTCGAAAAGGCAGAAAAATCCTATCTTCGACTCACGTAAGTTTATAGTTTGTAAGTTAGTTTTTAAGTTCATATGATAACATTTAATTCCACTTACAGTAGTTAGCGCGATAAGTATTTAAATTTCACTAACTTTAGCTTACTTTTAACTAGATTTAATAATTAATAATGTGTAAAAGGTTTAATTATTATCGATGGCAATAGCAAAGGCGCGTGTAAAGGGTGTATTCGATAAAAATGGCACACAGAAAATCTTCTGTAACTTTTGAATCGTATGAGTAAAAAACCTAGAAATTTGAGTAGATCTTATCCATAGTGTATTATTTACATCTGCCAAGTTTCATAGTTATACATTCAGTAGTTCCAGTCATGTCGCCGAAACAAGAAATTGTCCGTGAGAAAATGTTGTGCACTCACAATCAAAATCCAGGGGCGTCCCACCGATGGATTGCTAAAAGGCTTGGAATTGCAAATACAACTGTGTCTCGTGTAATAAGAACCTTCAAAGAGCGTCTGAGTGTCCAAAGGAAGGAAGGGAGTGGTCGTAAAAGTGGTCCAATGGACAGTAAAATGGCCAGGAAAGTCGTACAACAATTCAAGAACCGTCCAAACATGTCAATTCGAGATGTCGCTAAAAAGTCTAAGGTGTCAGTCGGTTTTGTGCAGAAAACCATGAAGCGTGCTGGGTTACATGTTTACAAAGTGCAAAAAGCACCAAACCGGAATGAAAAACAAAACATCACTGCGAAAACCCACGCCCGGAAACTTTACACGAAGCTGCTCACCAAATCCGGTTGCATCGTGATGGATGACGAAACATACGTCAAGGCCGACTTCCGTCAACTTCCTGGGCAAGAATATTTCGTTGCCAAGTCGAAGTTCGATGTTCCGGAGGATGTTCGAAAGAAGAAACTATCGAAATTTGCAAAGAAGTTTCTAATCTGGCAGGCGATTTGCGGATGTGGTGAAATAAGTGTTCCCTTCATCACTTCCGGAACAATAAACGGTGCGATTTACACGGAAGAGTGCCTTAAGAAGCGTCTCTTGCCATTCATTAAGAAGCACAAAGGATCAACTCTGTTTTGGCCTGATCTAGCATCCTGCCACTACGATCGAAACGTATTGGAGTGGTACCGAGCCAACGGAGTCAATTTTGTGCCAAAGGATATGAACCCACCAAATTCACCGGAACTTCGTCCAATTGAAAAATTCTGGGCAATTATGAAAACGGAACTTCGCAAACATCCCAAAACTATAAAAACAGAGCTAGAATTGAAGAAAATTTGGGTAAAAACAACAAAAACACTGGGAAAATCGGTTGTACAAAATTTGATGGGTGGAGTGAAAAGGAAGGTGCGAGCATTCGGGATGGGAAACGAAATTAAATAAAACAAATGTTGTAAATCAAAACTCATTAGTAGTTCTTCATTCCCTGAAAATTTCAAGAAAATCCGATAATCAGTTTAATTTTGATGAGTATATATGTGTGTGCCATTTTTATCGAATACACCCTTTAGCTAACAACAATGATTCATCAGATCTCTTTACTTCTCGATGCTTTGACGTTTCTCCCCGTTCGCAGTCATATATGTAAGACCGTTCAGGGTCGGGTTGCCAGAGTGCCTGGAAGTATGTCGACACCGTCGGCGTAACGAGGGGTGTTGTCGTCACAGATAAAATAAGATATCTTGGTACCTATGTTGAGGTTCATAAAAACTGATCTTGAGTTCGGAACCTTTTTGGGCTATACAAAGCTGCGATAAATATTCAAACATATTCGATGAATATCCAATGAAACGTCCACAGACATCATAGGATAACCTTGGTAGTCTCAATTCATTCAAACGAAGACCATTCAAAGGTCTACCATTGTAACAATAGCTTTATTGGCTATACAACGTTAAGTTAGTTTGTTTGGCATAGAATATCCCAAGATTATCTCATAATGTCAGTTGGTCTTCCAGGACATTCATTGAGTATTTTTGAATACATATCATAACATTGTATAGCGGATAAAGCTACTGTTACAACTGTACACCTTTCTGATCTCCTGGGCAGTTTGGACGATTTCTTCATTTCTATGTTATTGAGAACCAAATCAATCAGAATTCACCAAATTGCTTATATAAAATAGGCCTGAAATGGCAAGTAGCAAGTTCTCAATATTGTCGAAAATATCCTCTGGATGTATGAATGGTTCTTCCCTCTAGAAGAAACCTTAAAAAATAGCATTGACATATATCAGTATGCTTATCAATAGCTCATAAACTCTAACAAAATTTTTGAGATAAAATTCTACTTAACAAGTTTTACAACTTTGCCAAAAAATATTCGGTTTAACAGCAGTCAAGCAAAGTCAGAATAAACTTAAATAATTGATGAACTATGATTTTTTTACATCTACTGTAGTAGTTGTGTAGGAGTTGTGTATGTAGTTTCTTCATTGGACATTTTATTTTCATATTGGATAAACGTTTTAAGTTTTCACTGCTATCCCGTTCGATTCGTCATGGGGTTCACTGTATATGAAAAATTATTATGAAATAGCTGGAACATTGTAAACATAATGAAAGATGATGTAATATGGGACCACGTGCGTCGCATTCAAGCTAATCTAGAGTGCTGTGACCGACCAGCGCTCTGCATTTGACAAGTTCAATTGACGTAGAGGCGGGACAGCGTTCGCCAGGGCATCTAGTTTTTATTTCTCGACTTTTATGTAGTATGGCCAGATCGCTTAATATAGTTGACTATTGTACAATAGATACAAGTGAATTTTTAAACTTTTTACAATCGGCGGTGCAAAAATAGTGACTTTAGTGACCATTGTCCAAAAAAATAGTGACTTTAGTGACTTTTGGATGCAAATATTGACTTTTTAGTGACTAGACTCAAAATAGTAACCAAGTCACTAAAAAGTGACCCGCCACCAGCCCTGAAAACCACATCGTACGCTCTTTGCTTGGAGCCATCATTATTGTTAGTCTAAATTGGTTTCAGAAGAAAAATCAACTCCTTGTGCATCTCAAAGGGTGACAAAGTGAAATTTCGGTTGAACATTTCATTCAAAATTTGTAGAACATCCTGACAAATTGTTATGCAGAGAAATTCAATTCAAACACATCATTCTTCATCAAACGATTTCCGCCTATCCACCATCAATCACTCCGCACTGGAAAACAACTTAACAGCGGTAATTGAATCGTGATCGGAGTCAACGATTTTCGATTTATTTTTGGTTGACTCGTAATTACAAACCGCTTTATTTGTGAGTGAAAGAAGGGAAGTTCATCTTCCAGTCAAGTGACTACTATCGCACCATCGTCGTCGTCATCATTATCATCATCATCATCATCAACAGGCATAAATAGAAATATAGTCAGGTTTACTGTAGTATAGTGGGTGGTACCATCCATCCATCCTGATTTCATGGTTATCCTGCAACGAATTGAGGTCTAAGATAAACATTTACCTACCAAAAATCCGCGTAACTTCCTGCAAAACAGCCATAAAAATAAGGGTGAATGAACCGTACCACCCACCGTACTACAGGAGTCACGACTGTCCAGGGATCTGCTTCCTAGAACACGCAAGAAGGGAGCTATCACTGTGATGGAAATTTGATTATCTCGCACCTACCCACCCATGTAAGGCTGTCAGGTTAGACAATGAAGTGACGACGATGGTTCGATGGTTCCCAAAAGAGCAGGAGAAACTGTGTGCCTTGATGGTTGTTTAATACGGTCGATGATGGTTTGTTTTCGGATCAGCTGCTTGTCGGCTCGAGGCCTTTTAATAGGCCACATGTTTGCTCATTTTCAACGTGTCTTGCCCCATTTCCCTGCGCCAAAAGGCGTGAAATTTGAGAAGGTGTACCGATTTGGGTGGCAGACAAGGTGAGAAAGGTGTAATCTATATTTTAATCGTTGATAGTAAGAAAGTACACAGTCGAATGTGATTCACCCCATTGCGATTGTTCTACCACAAACCGTATTTGAAGATCAAAAACTACCTGCCCACATTTTACGACGATCAAAATTGAAAGTATGCAAATTAAACTTCCACCCCAGGGGCCGGGTTAGCCAGTAGCATTTAACCCGGATCATCGTCTTTCGTCCTTTCGTCCCCGACTAAGTGCATGAACGTACGCAACCAGAACGGCACCGCACACGCCTGGCAGAAAAAGCGAAAAGAGGTTGGAAAAACAAACATTATGATTATAATGCTCGACCGGGGACCCACTCTCAACTTTTATCTCTTCATACACAGCCAGCCCGCCGTCGCTGTTGTCATCCAACTGAAATATGCTAATGCTTCTTTTTGTTTTTCATTCTCTCTTCCCCGCACCATTCAACTCGATGAAAACTAGGCTCCAAGTCCCGCCATGTCACGGATGGGATGGGCCCTGCGGACGCTCCTAGTATCGGACAATACCAGCTGTCTAAAGGATCGAAAGGTGAGTTTGTCTGTTACCTTGGAAAAAAAAAGAGCCAAGCATGAAAATCCCAATTTATTGTCGGATTTGATTATGGAGAACTGCCTTGGGGAAGAGGATTTTACAGCAACCGTACAGGTTAAAGTGAGGCTTAAATTCAATTTAGAACGAAACGGATGAAAGGCGGAGAAAGGAATTCGCTCATGTCGTTAAGCTTCAATGCTCAGATAAGAATAAATGGTGCATTGAGGGCTGACAAAAAGAAAGTTTGGAGAATGAAAAGAGAATGAGAGCGAACAGAAATGAAAAAATAATACAAAATAATTGAAAGGTAAAAATGGAACAAAAAATAACACACTGAAGAGAGATATATAAAATTTGCAATGCTCATAAAATAATAGGTTAAGGGCTATCAGGCCAAATGCCATTAGGCCAAATGAGTCCGAATTTTGAAAAGTGGAAGATTTAGATTTATTCTTTTCGGCATGAAAATTCATGGTTGATTATTCCTTCTTCAGGGTTCTTTCTTATTTAAGACCGTTCAATCGGCTTAAGATTGAACTTCTTATATCTTGAAATCTTTAGGACCAACTTGAACTTTTAAGGGAGATTTTTATCTTCTTACGATGAAAAGCAGTTCTTTCTAGTTTTGAATCTGCCATATTCTTCTCATGCATTGTCAAGGACAGATCTTAGTATTTCTAAAAATTATAAGGACTTGAATGCAATGAACTTCAGGGAACTAACTAATTTCAATACATTGAATCTGCTAGCATGAAATTGAATTTAGTATTCCTTGACATGTGGGACGTTGAATCAAATAACTTGTTAGGAGATTTCATTTTCTTTCATTTTTAGAGCTTTTTATTTTCGAATTTCAAATCTCGTTCTAGTATCTCTGCTAACAGTTAGAGTGAGAACTTAATATTTCTTGAAATCATTGAGGACAAATAGAGTCAATGAACCAATTGAGGGATTTTTCCTTCTTTCTATCATGAGCAGTTCTTACTAACTTTTAAACTCACAATCTTAGAATTGAAATTCATATCTTTGCGACATGGAAGCTTTGAACTTTCAAGGGAGATTTTTCCTTCTTTCAATCGTTAATCGAATTTTATACAAAATGGTCATGGCTTTGTCAACCAGAATTTTCTTCTGTATTAGAACCATCATTTTTCATTCATCACTTCAAAAGTTGCGAACACAGCATTCGACAAAACAACAAGACCATCTTTTGAATTCTATAGTTAAGGCCATGTCGATGAATTGGAACTATAAGTTATAGTATACTGATGCTAGAAGGACCCGTACATCTCAAATCAAATTTCAGATCCCAATATTTGAGCCATAAAAAATGGAAATCAAAATGTGGTCTCGTCGTTTTGTCGAAAGCGGTGTATGTAACTCTTAAATTTTTGTATGAAAAATTATGGATTGAAAATTCAGGATACTTTAAGACCAAGGCATTAACTTCAGCTCAATTTGTTTTCAGGAAAACGAAAGACAAACCCTAACCAATTCGGTCAAGTAACCTTTTCGGCCCAATGACACATTCAGCCTAAAGGCGTTTGGTCTATTAACCTGTTACTAAATAATATATACAATGGAAGATTCTGACACTGCAAGAGCAGGTACAACAAAGAAACAACGAAGTTTAGCATTTTCTCACATTAAATCCCGTTTCCATTTTTTTTTTTTTTCATTTCTACATATTTTTCATTTTTTTATTTTTCTATTTTTCAATTTTTTCCATATCTTTCCATTATTATCCATTATTTCCACTGTATCCATTTTTCTTGAGTTGTTTATACTTCTTCTTTTCTCTCCATCATTTTGATTATTGCTATTTATTCCATCCAATTATATTTTCCATAAAATCCACATATATCTTCCATTGATTTTTTTTTTCAGTTGAAATGGATTTTTTTTTCTATAATTACAACTATTTCTCTTGCTTTCCTTGTTTCAACTATATCAAATAATATTCCATTTTTCCTATTGAGTTATTTAATTTATTATTTTATATTTTCCATTTCCTCGATTATTTTTTCATTTCTTCAATTGTTTCCATTTTTCCATTTGTTTTTCAATTTTATCAAATTTTCCAATTCTTCTATATTTTCATTTTGTTCCATTTCTTCGAATTCTTTTTTCTTCAAGGTTTTCAATGTTTTCCAGTTTTTTACCATTTCCTAATTATTTTTCCAATTGTTCAGTTTATTTCATTTAATGAATTTTTCCATTTTTAATTCCTTCTTTATTCTATTTTGTTTTTCAATTGAGTCAATTTTTCCCATTTTCTACATTTTCCTAATTTTTTTTCATTTATCCTCTTTTTTCATCCATTTTTTAATATTTTTTCCATACCATCCTCTTTTCATACTTGTATTTCTTGTCATTTTTTTCTTATGTATTAAATTTTTTCATATTTTAATATTTTAATGTTTCCATATTTTCATATTTTCATATAAATTTTTTTTTCATTTTTCCATTTCTCATTTTTCATTTTTTAAATACATTCATATCTTCATTATTTTTATTTTTTTCTTATATAATTTTATTTGTTTTTCATTTTTTCATTTTAAATTTTGAAATTTTTAAAAAAAACTTTGTTTTGTTTTTTTGTTCTCAGTTTTGATTGATTTCATTTGACAATTGTTTTTAAAGTAACCATTATTTCCCTTTATTCCACTATTTTCAATTTTATTTCATTCTTCCTATTAGGTCAATTGTTTTCATTTTTTCTATATTTTCCATTTGTTTCATGTTATTTCATTTCTTCTATTTATTCAATTATTCCTTTTTTTCCAGTCCATCCAATTTTTTCTTTTCTCCCATTTTTTTTTCTTTTTTTCCATTCCTTCAATTTTTTTCTTTTCTTTTGGTTTTTCTTTTTTCCATTTTTTTATTTCTTCAATTTTTGTCCAAATGTTAAGTTTTTTCCATTCAATAATTTTTTCTATCTCTGTCCAATTGAATTCCATTTTTTTAATTTCTTTCGATGCATCCATTTTTTCCCATTTATTACATACTGTTCATTTTCTCAATTTCTCCTATTTATAATATCTCCTATAAATGGATGATAAACCAATTTTTCTATTTTTTCTAAATTATCCTCTATATTATTCTCCTTTTACCATACTATCCATTATTTCATATTTTTATTTCTTTTCTTTTCCATATTTTCTTTAAAAAAATCATATTTTCATTTTATTATTATTTCATTTTATCATATGCCATTTTCTTCAACTTATTTATTTTTAATGCATTAAATTTATTGAATGTTTATTTCTTATTCCTAAATATTTTAATTTTTTCATATTTAAAATGTATAAATTTTTGCACTGTTTCATTGTTTTGCAAATTCAATTTTATTTTTTTTTATTT
This sequence comes from Aedes koreicus, assembly GCA_024533555.2. Taxonomy (NCBI): domain Eukaryota; kingdom Metazoa; phylum Arthropoda; class Insecta; order Diptera; family Culicidae; genus Aedes; species Aedes koreicus. Next base: position 86,605 of record JAHHFK020003224.1, on the reverse strand, counting down.
TTCCATTTGTTATTTACCATACATCTGCATTTTTAAATGATATCGTTTTTTATTTGTTAATTTCTTCACTTTTAATTTCTTGATATATTCATTTTTCATGTAAATTGTCTCATTTTTTTCATTTCATTTCATGTTTTCATTATTTTAACATTCTTTCATTTTTTCATTTTTTATTGTTTGTTAGTTATCTTAATTTTTTCTTGTTTGATTTTTTTCATTTTCTTATCAAAGATTTGTTTTCATTTCTTTCATTTATGCAGTTTTTTCTTTTTATGATTTTCTAGTTGTCCATTTTTATTTGTTTTTTTTTCATTTTAATAATTCTACGGTTTTTTTTCATTATCGATAAATTTGCTGCTGTCTCTTTTCCAAACCCACTCTTTTTTTTTTTTTTTTTTTATTTTCGCCGGTGGGTTTGGTTCTTAAAAACTCCCAGTTTTTCGGGAAAAACCCAATTCCTTAAAAACCAAGAATTATATTTTTGCTGAATATCCATTTTAAATGATCTCATTTGTCAATTTTAAAATTTTTAATATATCATTTATTTATTTTCTTAAATTTTTTACTGTTTCAATATTGTATTATGTCCATTTTTGTATTTTTCTCTATAACATATATTTTATTTTTCATTTCTTATTTATTTCATTTGTACATATATTCATATTTTCAAATTTTCATTTGTTAATTTTTCAATTTTTAAATTTTTTATTGTTTTATTTTTTAATTTTTCATTGATTAATTTTTTTCATATTATTAGATTTTTTTACTCTGTGATTTCTTCATTTGTCTTAATTTATTTATTTCTACATTTCTTTAAAAGATTATTTTTTTCATATTGCATTGTTTCATATTTTATGTTTTCATTTTATTATATATTTTATTACTTTTCATTTCATATTTTTCCTATTTTAATTTTTTATCATATCTTACATTTTAATTTTTTAATTTATTACTTGTTAATTATTTTCATTTGGTTAATTGTTTTTATGTAACCATATTTCGAATTATTCATTTGTTATTTAATTTCATTATTTATTTTCTATTTATAATTTTTTCAATTTTATTCATATATTCTATTTCATTCAATTCTTTTCCATTGCTTCCTTTTTTCCTTGTTTTCCTTTTTTTAAATTTTGCGACCCCGGCGTAGTGGTTAACATCCATACCTCTCACGCCAAAGTCACGAATTCGAATCTCACCCCCAGACAAGTAACGAAAATACTCAAAAGGTATTTCAGTGACTAAAACGGGAGATGAACCAGCTCAGGCTGAAAATCTCTAAATAAATAAATTATTCCATTTCGATTTTTGCATGTTTCGGTTCTCATTTTTCTATTCCCTCCATTTGTCATTTGGATTTTGATCTGGATTTGGATATCGATTTCTATGTTTTTTTTTTTTTGCTTTCCATAATTCCGTTTTTTATTCTTTCATTATTTCATTTTTCCATTTTTCTTTTTCAACTTGTTTCCAGTTTCCTTCTTTCCATTTTTTTCCATTTTTTCCATTTTTTCCATTTTTTCCAATTTTTCCATTTTTTCCAATTTTTCCAATTTTTCCATTTTTTCCATTTTTTCCATTTTTTTTATTTTTTCCATTTTTTCCATTTATTCCATTTATTCCATTTTATCCAGTTTTTCCATTTTTTTCATTTATTCATTTTTTAATTTTTGTTTTCATTTTATTCATTTTTTTCCATTCTGTCCATTTTTTTTAATTTTTCCATTTTTTCCATTTTTTCAATTTTTTTTTAATTTTTTCCATTTTTTCCATTTTTTCCATTTTTCCATTTGGATTTGGATTTGGATCTGGACCAAGATTTGAATTTGTATGTGTATTTCGGATTTCGATTTCATTTTTGGTTTTGGATTTGGATTTGGATTCCGGTTGGGATTTCGAATTTGATTTCAATTCGAATTTAAGTTTCGATTTTGATTTTAAATTTGAGATAAAGCAAACCAACTTATTCAAAATTACCTTAAAACAGTTAATGCATTGAAAATTTACCATTAACGTGGTAATCAGTTTGAAATTGAACAATTCTAGGTTTTTTTTCATTAGGGCGAATCTACAATTGAGAGACTCTCTCTGTTTATTTTCTCTTTCACCAATAGCTAAATCATTTTCACCTTTTTCGTTTGGCTGTTTGCCCAATATGCTAGCCAGCACTCTTATTTTGCGATCTGTGTAAAAAAGTCAATCCATAGTTTTATAATGGCGCTGTACGTAATGAAAGAGAACGAGGCAAGAGAGAGTCTCTCAATTGTAGATTCGCCCTAATGAATAAAAACCCTAGTATTCAACACCAGCATTTCATCACATTTGCGCTTTTGAAATGTTGCCACTGAACTACAATTCGATCAAATAATCGATTGTAAACTAACCAAATAAATGGTGACCAATTGAAAAATGATCAATAAGAATTCATCCAACTGAATTGAAAACTAATCGAATGGAAATTGACTAAGTTAAACTTTTCCAATTCAATTTAAACATTAAAGTAACCAGAATTGATTAAGTTATATTCGTCCAATTCAAAAATGACCAATTAATTAATTCAAAGTTGAATAACTGCAAATGGTTCTAGTGAAGTTTGGTTAGTTAAAAATAACTCTATTAAAAGTTTGACTATTGAAAATAGGCTATTTTTTAAATAATCTAGTGAACGATGAATTTGAAAAATGAAATTGAATGAAATTGAAAAATGAAAAACCACGTCAACGATCCACTAATCTTATTTGATTATTTTTCATACCGTAAATCCAAAAGTATTATATTTAATAGCTCCTTCAAATTCCACTTCAGACCTGAGTCCATAAGATTGCCATTCCTACTTTTCATTTCGAATAAAATCTTTGATTTATCTTTTCCTCTACAGGTGGGCGGCAAGTTTATTCGCAAGTGCGCGCCCGGTACGGAGCTGGTCGACTGGCTGCTGAATCTGTCCCCCATCGTGCACACCCGAACGCAAGCAGCCGGCATGTGGCAAGCCCTGGTGGAGGAAGGCGTCCTCAGTCATGGTAATTTATATTATTGTAGCTCCGGTTTGAATATTCATAACCTTTCGCGCAGCACTCTCCTCGAGTTATGCCATAACGCAATGCTCGCGATGAAAGATGTGAATATTCAATGCCTACAGGTTGTGTGTATTCAGGATAATAATTATTTATTCTAACTCTCTTTTATTTCTGAATAAAAACAAAAATCAGTGGCAAAAGAGCAACCCTTCAAGGACAAGTGCTTTCTGTATCGGTTCAAAGTGGACGAGGACGGCACGGCTGGGGGTTCACCAACCTCGGACGATGTCAGCCAAGCAAACGACCACATTCGAGAAGCCTTACCCGGACTGCTGCACCGAGGGCCGGACGCAACGCTGCGGATGATTCTGCGAAAACCGTGAGTAGAATACGCCGGTCGTGAATTCCGTGACGAAGAAATTAGTTGAGGTCATTTTAAATTAAGAGCACATAAAATCATTACGAAAGTTGCTTGAATGGATGGCTATCCATCAGCTGCTGTCGGAGAGCGAAATTTCCCAAGAATTAAGTCTTCGTACAACTCATTAAAACTTACAGCTCTTGCCCTTTCCCTGCTATAAAAAGGGTCCTGTCATTGGGTATTTCTGCACTCGCTGCAAAGTGCACAGCCGTTAAAAGAAACGGGGAATGGTGTACGAAGTTAAGTTTGGCGAATTTTTAGAAGCAAAAAACTGAATAAGTTTTAAGAAAATAGAGTAGATAGTGATTCAGGACCACCGAAAATCGAAAAACAAGAAAGTTCATAAGGAATGAGGGTTATTCCCAGAGTCGAAGTGACGTTTGTCACTTGGTGAAGTGAGAAAACTCACCACAAACGTCACTGCGACTCTCGGAATAACCCTCAATAACTCATCAAACAGAGAAAACGTAAATTATCGAGCAAATTCTTCAGAGACATTTTCGTCAACTCAACACCCTTCGAAGAGTTGAAGTACTTCACAACTCCTCCCCCATTATCCAACCTTACTCTCTTTACTGCAATAAATGTTCCACAACAACTTTCATCCCTTTCCCTCCATCATCAACGACGGGGAGAAGAACCGGAAAACCCAGTCTTTTACGAGGCCATTGCTTTTGTCGACGACAGCATTTGTATTACTTTTCCCGGCGATTTCGTAAAGATCTCCTTTCTTTTCCGTGTTTCACCCCCTCAGTCAGCTCGAAACAGCTGGATGGAGATTCTTTATGTTTCAATTATTACGCCCTCAACTCCTTCTGAAAGGGAGGAATTTCCGCCGGTGCACAGTGGGCAAAATGTGACCCGAAAACGCACTTATTTGCTGCTGTTAAATGAGAAAAGTATAACTGATTTATTCGTTATTTGGATAGCGTTACATCTAGATATTGATTTTCCGGATTACTTCCGGAATGAAAGATCTTGGCTTTTTACTAGTCGAGATCTTTCATTCCGGAAGTAATCCGGAAAATCAATATGTCGATGAGGAGCTCCTGCTGCAGTTATCGCAACTAACACCAGTCCCTAACAACCATTCGAATCGAATGCCAAGAACTAGGACAATGCGGTCAAGGTGCGCCTGCTGCTGAGGAAGTTGGACACTCCACCACACAACCGGCACGTCAACTACATTCTGCCGAAGCTTCCCAAAGACCTCGATTTCACCGGCACCGTCAAAACCCTCTCTGAAAATTTCAACAAGAAGGACCAGTGCCTCCAGCTGGTCAAGTCGAAAGCGGAGGACATCATCAGCTACGAGGGGATGGTGAACCATGCCTGTGAGGACTTCGTTTTCAAGAACATGAAGACCGACCAATTCAAGTGCTTGGTGTTTGTGTGTGGCCTAAAAGGTCATTCTTACGTCGTCATCCGAGCAAGGTATCTTTCCCGGATCGAAGTCGAAACAGCAGTAGCTCCCGTCACTCTCCCGAACCTGTTCAACGAGTGTCATTGGTTCGGTAATCTCAAGGCGCGGACACATCCATGATTGAGCGCCAGTCAAGATCGAAATCATCGGTCCATGCTGTCCAGGAGAAGAATGGAACCTCTTCATCAGTAGCAGTCTTCAAAAACGGAAGTTTCAGCCAGGGTGGAGAAGAAGCCAGTGAAGCCAGCAAACAAATCAAGCAAACCCCGAAAAGCCAAAGTCAAAGAGGTGTACATCGTGAACTTCATCGCTGAACGTTCCAGCTTAACACAGCAAATGACATCACAGTGCTCTCGAAGCAAATCTAGAACTATTTGGGCAATCCTCCTAGACCGACGATCCAAGCAATCAAAGCGTTGGACAAACCGTTCTTATCTACTGGGTCAGCATCAACGGCAAATCTGCGCTAGGAAGATGCTTCATTACAAGGGCTGCCAACCTCAACATCCTAGGTATTGACTAGATCGACCTCCTTCTGAGAGGGAGGAATTACCCGACCTATTCAAGCAGTGGTTGGCTCCCTTCGACTCTCTCAGCAATTTAATAACGGCAAAGTTGGTCGACTGCAAGAAAACGAATGTAAAGCTTTTCCTAACACCAAATGCTAAACCTGTCTTCTGTTCCAAACATCCAGTTCCCTTCTACACAATTCCATTGGTCGATGCCGAACTCATACGGTTGCAAACCTTGGGCATAATCGAAACCGTCAATTTCCCAATTTGGTTGTGCGTAAACCAAACGGTTTGCATCTGTGCAGACTATTTGACGGGGCTCAATGAGGCGTTGGAGCTCAACCACTATCCGATTCTGACGTCGGAGAAAATGTTCGCCCAACTCAACGGCTGCAACATCTTCGGATCTCTTCGGAGCGTACCTACAGCTCGAGGTGGATCACGACTCCAAGCAACTCAACACACATCGCGGGTTGTTCCAATTCCATCTCCTGGCTCTCGGAGTCAGCACCAGGAGCAACCTACTTTTCCAGCGAATCAAGGTGTATGGCTTCCACGTCAAAGCCGAGAATTGCCACATCTTCCAAACACAACTCGGTTACTTCGGACACATCGTAGACAAACAAGGCATCCGTCTAGATTCCGAAAAATGAAGGCCATCGTTGCACTTCCACCGCCAACCATCGTCTCTGAACTTCGTTCGTACCTAGGTGCGGTCAATTTCTACGGTAGGTTCGTGCAGAACATGCACGAATTGCCTCATCCCCTGGACCAGCTGCTGAAAAAGGACGTGATATGGTGAAGGACCCAAGAATGCCAGAAAGCTTTCGATCGGTTCAAGACAATGCTTCAATCAAATCTTCCGCTGACGCATTATGACCCAAAGCTTCCAATCGTCGTGGCATCGGGGCAGTCATCTTTCGCCAGTTTCCTTATGGCCGGATGAAGGATGAAGGCCATGCAACACGCTTTGAGGCCAATCGCACCCGCGGAGCGGAACTATGGACAACCTGAGATAGATGCTCTCGCGGTGGTCTATGCGTCGACCAAATTCCACAAATATTTGCTAATACGCACTTCACACTACTGACTGCTTTCCATCTTCGGTTCCAAGAAAGGCATTTCTCTAAAGACTGCAAACCGACTCCAACGATGGGCGCTCGCGATGTGAACTACGACATCGAGGTTTATCATGTGTCCACAAGCAAGGTCAGATGTGTAAACCTGTTGTCCCGACTGATCAACCGAACAATCTAACTCGAGGAAGAGTACGTCATCGCAGTACTCAGCCTTGAGGAAGATCTGGAAAGCATTATTTCCGACAGAGCAGAGAAGGTTCCTGTTTCTTTCGCAACACAGCGTAAGACTACATCGATGGACGCCACACGCCAAACATCTGAGACGGTTGGCCCAGCTGCTCCAAGAGACTCTCCGCTGCAATTCAATCCTACTTCCAAAGACGTGACTCGCTCAGCATGTTCGTTCCCGACAAGTTTCGACGAAGGAACCTGCAACAGTTCCATCGAGGCCATCCGGGAATGCTCCGAATGAAGGCGATTGCACAAAGCTTTGTGTACTGGCCCGGCCTCGATAGCGAAATTGAGAATTCCGTCAAGCGTTGCAACTGCTGGCAAGACTCCTACTAAGACGACACTGGAATCCCGGCCCGTTCTTCCAAACCCTGGTCGAGGATCCACGTTGACTACGCAGGTCCAGTAGATTGAGTCTACTTCCTGGTAATAGCGGATCCCTAATCCAAGTGCACGTATCCTAGTCGACAACAACGAAAAACCTTTGCAACATTAGTTGTCAAACCATGAATTCCAGAGTTTCTGCACCAGTCAACCATGTATCCGGCACATACGCATCGCTCCGTACCACGCACAATCAAATGGCTTAGCCGAAAGATTCGTGGACACCCTGAAGAGAAGCCTCCGGAAAATCCGCTAGAACAAACCCTACTCACGCAAGTGTACCGCTCTACTCCGGCTGGCGACCTGGACGGCTGAAATTATGTGACGGCAGAACACTACGAACCGTATCATAATTGCTCAGGCTATGCAGAAGCGAAGATGTCACCACACCCAGTGACAGGACGGTGCAAAACAACGCTTTCAACCGGAAGCAGTCAAGAAAGGTTTCCGCTTCGGAGATTCCATGCACGCCGAGGTCAACCGATCGAACTCCTGGAACCATCATCGAGAAGATCGAATCAGTCCACTACAATGTGTTCTTTAAGGATCAACATTGTCTGATACGATCGCATGCTAACCAGCTCAAGACTCGTATTCCATCTTCGATGGACTCGGACTACCAGCTCCAGTGGAGGCTCCGCTAACTCGCATTTACGATTTCTCGATTACGACAGACGGAGATTTCTCAGAGGTTGAAGCCGGAAACAACGACGGGTCCATGGCTGAACCAGCTGAATACGAACCAGGTCCGATTGCAGGAGACGAAACAGTCCAACCGCCCACACCCATCCTGGAGAAAGGACGGTGCATGATTCAAATTCCAGTAATATATATGTTATAACACTGTAATATAAATGTTATACTATTTCCAGAATACTTAAGGTACTTCAAACTATCCTTGAGTTCAAATCTTGATGTTTCACATGATCAGGAAGGCTATTTACGATGTCTCTATCGTATTTATGAATTGAAATAGCTCCACGGGCCATCAAGACACTGTAACTGACATGTTACAGTATTCCTAGAATACCTAAAGTACTCCAAACTATTCTTGAGTTCAAATCTTGATGTTTACATGATCAACCAGGTGGTTTACGGTGTCTTCACCGTATTTAGAAGTTGAAATAGTCGCATGGGACATCATCACACTGTAAAAAAAAAAAAAAAAAAAAAAAAAAAAAAAAAAAAAAAAAAAAAAAAAAAAAAAAAAAAATATATATGTTATAGTATTTCCAGAATACTTAAGGCACTACAAACTATCCTTGAGTTCAAATCTTGATGTTTCACATGATCTTCACCGTATTTATGAGTTGTCTTCACCGTATTTATGAGTTGAAATAGCCCCACCAAACATCAAAACACTGTAATAAACATGTAACAGTATTTTTAGAATACCTAAGGTACTCCAAACTATCCTTAAGCTCAGATCTTGATGTTCTACATGATCAACAAGGCTATTAACGATGTCTCCACCGTACTTATGAGTTAAAATAGCCCCACGGGACATCATAACACTGTCATAGACATGTGTTAGTATTTCTAGGATTCCGAAGGTACTTCAAACTATCGTTGAGTTCAGATCTTGATGTTCTACATGATCAACAAGGCTATATACGATGTCTCCACCGTATTTATAATCTAAGATAGCTCCACGGGACATCATTACACTGTAATGAATATGTTATAGTATTTCTAGAATACCTATGGTACTCTAAACTATCCTTGAGTTCAGATCATGATGTTCTACATAATCAACAAGGTGGTTTACGATGTCTCCACCGTATTTATGAGTTGAAATAGCTCCACGGGATATCATGACACTGTTATAGACATGTTACAGTATTTCTAGAATACCTAAGGTACTCCAAATTATTCTTGAGTTCAAATCTTGATGTTCCACATGATCAACAAGGTGATTTACAATGTTTCTACCGTATTTATGAGTCAAAATAGCCCCACCGAACATCATAACACTGTAATCGACATAAAACAGTATTTCTAAAATACCTAAGGTACTCCAAACTATCCTTAAGTTCAGATCTTGTTGTTCTACATGATCAACAAGGCTATTAACGATGTCTCCACCGTACTTACGGGTTGAAATAGCCCCACGAGACATCAAAACACTGCAATTGCCTTGTTGATCATGCAAAACATCAAGATCTAAACTCAAAAATAGTTTGAGGGGCCGTAGATATTCTGAGAATACTGTAACATGACTATAATTGGGCAATGATGTCCCATGGAGCTTTGTCGACTCATAAGTATGATGGAGACATCGTAAACCACGTTGTTGATCATGCAAAAAATCAAGATCTAAACTCAAGAATAGTTTGGAGTGCCGTATAAACTCTGAGGATACTGTAACATGACTATAATTGTTCAATGATGTTCCATGAAGCTCTTCCAACTCATAAATACGATGGAGACCTCGTAGATCGCCTTGGTGATCATGCAAAACATCAAGATCTAAACTCAAGGATAGTTTGGAGTGCCATAGGTATTCTGAGAATGCAGTAATATGACAATAATTGTGCAATGATGTCTCATGGGGCTTTACCAACACATAAGTACGAAGGAGACTTCGTAAGTTGATCATGCAAAGACCTGAACTCAAGAATAGGTTGGAGTGTCGTAGATAACGGGAGCTCAATAAAAAATGAGAATGATTTCAATACCTTTCTGTAATTAAAGTAAAGAGCGTAAAAATGTTTCTCTCCAGGAAAATTGCTCTCTAACTCCCTAGAAATGGGTGGCGTGTTTCTTTTCGCTTGGGTGCTGTCAGTTCAATCGAAGATGGCGTCAAAACAGCAAGCACTCCGCGAGCGTGTTGTACGGTTTAACGAAACGAATGGTCATCGTGGAAAAAAGTTTACGGTAGACCACTTTCGAGACAAAAACGTGCCCGTGAGTACAGGGCCGAGAAGATAATGACGAAGAAGAAGAAGAAAGAAGCGTTGAAAAAGCTGTTCCACAACAAGGACGGAACGAGTTTGCGTGACGCCGGCCGAAAATATCACTGCTCCCATACCTTGATTCACTGAACTCTCAAGATGAAGGACATGATCTGTCGGAAGAAGACTCGGTCCCCCGAATACACGGACGAGCAGATAGCGACCGTGAGATCGCAGTGCCGGTGGATGACGAAGACCTAGCCACCTTGGCCCATTCCTTTTCCTGCTATATATGAACGACGTGAACTTGGTCCTCAAATGCCTGAAATTATCCTACGCGGATGACCTGAAGCTGTACTACGTTATAAAATGTCCGGAAGACGCCCACTTTCTTCAGCAGGAACTGAAAGTGTTCGATAACTGGTGCTGATTCAACAAAATGTCCTTAAATGTATCCAAATGCTCAACTATCTCCTTCGGCCGAAAACGTGCGATGTATCTCCACGTCTTCATCCTTCGAGGTACGCGCTTGAAACGAGAAACAACGGTCAAGGATCTGGGAATAATGCTCGACTCCAAACTGTCGTTCAAGGTTCACATTTCGTATATTGTTTCCAAGGCCTCTTCGCAGCTAGGATGTATGTTCTGCTTCGCAAAAAAATTCAAGGACGTTTACTGTCTGAAGGCATTATACTGCTCTTTGGTTCGCCCTTTCTTGGAATACTGTGCCATCGTTTGGTCCCCTTTCTACAAAAACGCAGTCCAGAGGATCGAAGTTGTTCAGCGAAGGTTTATACGCTTTGCTTTGCGGCATCTTCGCTGGCAAGACCCTCGCAGATTATGAAAGTCGGTGCAAGCTCATCAACCTGGAACTGTTGGAAGGTGGGCGTATGGTAGCCAAAGCGTGTTTCATTGGTGATCTGCTTCAAGTAAATGTTGATTGTTCCACTCTACTGGATCTCTTGACCATCAACACTCGACGACGAAATCTCCGTTTACAACAGTTCTTCGTGTTCCGGCACTCAAGGACCAACTACGGCGAACACGAGCCTATGCAAAGCATGTGCCGCGTTTTCAACAGCTGCTATAATGTGTTTGATTTTAATCTATCCCGTGAGGTTAATAAGCGTTGTTTCCGTATATGTCTTTGTTAACTTTTGTTAATTTTCGTATGTAATTCAATTTTTTAAAGGGTCATTGAGTTAACATTTTTATCTGTTGACGAAAATAAAATAAAACTACCACGGGACCTCGTTCGTGCTGAACGATTAAGTTAAGTTTACTCAGACCCACCCCCTTTAAGACCCACATTCCAGGAAATGACAGCTACTATTCCAGCGACAAATTTTGTGTTTACTATATGACAAATTTTTTTTTTTTACTATATGACTGAAAAAAATCTCATTTTTTAGTTAACACCCGTTATTCTGATAATACTGAAATATGTCTGCAACGGTGTAAAGATTTTCCTTGTAGCTTTTACAGCTAAGAAGTTCGGTCAAAACACTCTAAATCTCCTCGACCACTCATCAAAATCTGAACTGAAGGACAGTTTGGATGATCTAGATCATCATTGTGACCGTAGCCATACTTGTTCAATATGTTTCCTGTTGTTTTTGAACAAGTTTGCGGAACAAAGTTTGTCTGTAACTCTCAAAGTCGAATTTTGACGGCAAATTTGAATATTGGGCCATATATCACCCGCCCGAATTGAAAAGGAGGGGGGGGGGTATGTTGAGTCACAATTGTCACTAGATCTCCGTAGAATCTCGCAATAAAGTATCATCTAATCTAGTGACAAGTAAAGATCTTTCATTTCGGAAGTAATCCGGACATATTAATAACGAGTCAAAGTCTACTCTGCGAGCCGAGTGAGTCAAAACCAGTCGCGCTCACTTGACGAGTCGACAATTGTTGAATCGAGTGCGTTGATTCTTTGATTTAATGTGAACACACTCCAATCACTCGATTCAACAATTGTCGACACTTCAAGCGAGAGCGATTCGTTTCAACTCATTCGACTTGCAGAATAGGGCCATTTGTTTTAAGCTGACTTCATTAAGTGGACCATTTTGCCCACAGTTCCCCAATTTTCTGAAAAATGACACTAAATCCTAACTTGGAAAGCCCAAGAAATCGACTGGGGCTCTTTTTGTTCTGAACATAGGTACAACGCTGAGTGGCCCCTTTTTCCACTTTTTACCCCAATTTTACAATGATAATATAATCCAATATTCATACGGAAAATTTCCTTTTAGTCTTTATTAAGTAGTCAATTTTACCAGTTTGCAGGCTGCTGCATCGGAGACACACTCCGACAGCTCGCTCATCTGTAGACGAGACAAGGACCAATGTTTCAATCTGGCGGTTCGCGACACACTCCTACAGTTCGTTCTCCTATAGACGGGGCAAGCACCAATGTTTTAGGCAGTTGGTTCACGACACACTCCGACAGTTCACTCGCCTGTAGATAGGACAAGGACCAATGTTTCAATCTAGCGGTTCGCGACACACTCCGACAGTTCACCTTAGACGAGACAAGGACCAATGTTTCAATCTGGCGGTTCGTGACACACTCCGAGAGATCGCTCGCCTTTAGATAGGACAAGGACCAATGTTTCAATCTGGCGATTCGCGACACACTCCGACAGTTCGCTGTAGACGAGGCAAGAACCAATGTTTCAATCTGGCGGTTTGTGACACACTCCGACAGTTCGCTAACCTGTAGATAGGACAAGAACCAATGTTTCAATCTGGCGGTTCGCGACACACTCCGACAGTTCGTTCGCCTGTAGATAGGACAAGAAACAATGTTTCAATCTGGCGATTCGCGACACACTCCGACAGTTCGCTGTAGACGAGACAAGGACCAATGTTTCAATCTGGCGGTTCGGGACACACTCCGATAGTTCGCTCGCCTGTAGACAGGACAAGGACCAATGTTTCAGGCAGTTGGTTCGCGCCACGCTCCGACAGTTTGCTCACCTGTAAACGGGGCAAGAACCAATGTTTAGGCAGTTGTTTCACGACACACTCCGACAGTTCACTCGCCTGTAGATAGGACAAGGGCCAATGTTTTAGGCAATTGGTTCGCGATACACTTCGACAGTTCGTTCGTCTGTAGATAGGACCAATGTTTCAGGCAGTTGGTTCGTGACACACTCCGACAGTTCGTTCGCCTGTTGATAGGACAAGAAACAATGTTTCAATCTGGCGATTCGCGACACACTCCGACAGTTCGCTGTAGACGGGACAAGGACCAATGTTTCAATCTGGCGGTTCGTCCTGGACAGGGCCATAGCTGGTCCGACCTCCGAAGATCGCTCGCCTGTAGATAGGACAAAGACCAATGTTTCAATCTGGCGGTTTGTGACACACTCCGACAGTTCGCTCGCCTGTAGATAGGATAAGAACCAATGTTTCAATCTGGCGGTTTGCGACACACTCCGACAGTTCGCTCGCCTGTAGATAAGACAAGGACCAATGTTTTAGGCAGTTGTTTCGTGACACACTCCGACAGTTCGGTCATCTGTAGGCGGGACAAAGATCAATGTTTCAGGGTGCTGGTTCGGAAACACACTCCGACAGTTCGCACAGGATCAAATATCGGGAGGGAGGGTTCACCGATTGTTCTCGGAAAACTCAAATTAAACAGTTTAATTTAATGACAAGATCAAGTCTTTGTATTTATGAAACTTCACCCACTGATGGTTGCTAAGGGAATCAATGAGGGTTATTCCGAGAGTCAAAGTGACTTTTGTTACTTGGTGAAATGAGGAAAGTCATCTGCAGTGACATGTCTCTCCTGGGTAAATACAATCATGTCTCTGCAGGTGACTTTTCGACAAAGATTTTTCATTCGGGCCTAACTGACAAACGTAAACAATGGCTTTTTCCGCGAATCTCTCGTCACTGAAAACTCGCCTAAGGGAAGGTCCATTAATAATGTCACGTAGTAGGGGGGGGGGGTCGAGAAAACGTGACGATCCATAAAAAAATTTGAAGGTCCATACAAAAAACGTGACATGGGGGGGGGGGTAAAAAAAAGTCAATTTTTGCGTGACGTAATTAATGGACGTTCCCTAATCAATCCACCATGGTTATTTTGAAGAGGAAGAATACACCTATCCAATAGAATTGGAAGCTTACATTGGTAGCCTTTGTGCCACGAGAAATTTGCGGAAGAAGCCATTGTTTACGTTTGTCAGTTAGGCCCTAATGAAAAATCTTTGTCGTTTTCTTATTTCACCAAGTGACAAACGTCACCTAGACTCTCGGCATAACGCTCAATAAATTTGATTTTCAGCCTCATTCAAGGCTAATGGCCGAAATACAATGTGGACGGAAACGGAACGGTAACAGCAAGTTTTACAGTTGTTGCAAACGACTTCGATATGCTCAATTAGAATCGGCTTGAATCTTGCCTGTTTTCTTTCCGACAAGCAGGCTTTCATTATCATTGTGTTTGGGCCATAACTTGTTTGTGTAACGTTTCGAAATTACGGGGAAGAGGGGCAAAAGCACCATTCATTCTTTTAGGTTTTTTTTCCATTTGAACAGATACTTGACACCACTCTCCTTTAGCGGCAGAAAATAAGTACAGTTTTCGGTCCCATTTTGCCCACCGTGCACTGTGGTGGTTATCAGTGGGAACCGAGATAACGACGCCACACCCCCGTAATTTTTCCACTGCGGGTGCAATTTTCCCAGCCCAGCGTCGCGTCGTCGTACGATTGTTGGTGGTGACGTACGTTTCAGCAATGGGTCGCATTTATCGGCGTCATCTAAGCGACGCTGTGACAATAAGGAGTTTCGAAGATTAATGATAGTGCGGTTTGCCATTGCATTCGCGCGGTTGGGTACAATTTGTTGCGGTACGTTCGAGTGTTAACAAGTTTCAAAATTTATCAACCACTTGGAACGACCTTTGGGCGGGATCTTCGCCGAGGAATTCATAAATAATTCATAAACAATTCACGGTGCCATTTTCAGAGTGAGGATAAACATTTGCAGGGGGGAAAGTTTCGTATGCCTTTTTGGGGACGGTTCGTTAGGTACGCTGTTTCCGGTAAATAACGGTTCTTCAAATTCTAATGGATCGGGATGACGCAGCTTTCAGAGGAGGAAACTAATTGCAAAGAAAAGCAGAAACTCACGAAATTGGTTGTTGTTTGCCGACTGCAAAGTTTGAGCTTCGCGAGTGATTTTGTTTTCCAAATGCTGGTGTGGCTGGTTTAACAGCTCAAGTCGGTAATCAAAGTGGCTATTCATTTGAAAATTAGGGCCAGAGAAAACGAGATCCAATTTAGGAATTTTACTCGCCATCGAAGCGATTTGAAATCAAGTGGAATGAAACTCATTTAAAATTCGTAGCACCATTTCGATTGTCGCAGTATTTCCAAGAGCAAAAGTTAGGTGCTGCGGATGATGCATGTCGTAAAAGCTACGAGAATCAAAAAGCAGATCCAGAGAAAAGTCGTTCAAATAATGAAACATCACAAACTGTAAAGTGTTGATTACCCTTGGATAATTTTTCCAACTTCCTCCGGATGGTTTTACGACATCTCCGATGAAGTTTCAACAAATAACCTGTGTGCTGGCTCCCGTGGAAGGGTTCTTGCTTCAAGAAGTTTTGAACGGAAGGAATTTACATCTCGCATCGTTCGGATGCGAATTTGAAGTTGCCAGAACATAATACTCGCTTCTCTGGTGTAATTTGGTCCACAGCATCCGCCCGATATTTTCTTCCTGTTGCCCAAGGAAAGTTTCTTCAAACTTTTCCCGAACGTCTATTCCACCACTTAGGTGTCTGCATTGAAGAAGAGAAAAATTAGCGTCTATCGTCAACAACTTGCACTGATGTAAATTAAAAAGAAAGCTAAGATCAAAACAACAGTCTCAAGAGACATTGTCTTTAATTCTGTTGACATGAGTAGCTTACACAAGAATGATTATACGTTATTTTCTTACCAGTTCACGTTTATTGTTTGTCGCGTAGCATTGCTTGCTACCGACTTCCAACGAAGTATTTTTGATGCAAATTCACAGATTTCATAACATAAACCACACGGGATCGCAGCAAGCTATGCCCACGAATGGTTGAGTTTTTGTGAGTTGTCACTTTTTTTCTCGGTTTTCCGCGTGTGTGATTTTTAATATCAAATGAATTTTTGCGTTTTAAAATGATGGTGCTAGTGGACCAGGAAAAATTGCTCATAAAAGTACCGTCCGTCGCTATGTGTTACCATGTGTGCTGTTTGCCTCTCGGCATAGGAAAGCATACAGAGAATGTGTTCAAAAGCCTTTTATTCCCGGGAGGCAGGAAAAATTGCAGCCGGGAGGAAGGAAAATTTCAATCGATTCGATTAATCGTCACGAATTATGTATTTGATTAATTGCACTAATCGAATAAATTTAGAGACAGGCCCTGCGGATTGAAATAGTGATAGTGATGAAGTAACTAGACATGCACTAAACAAACGATACGTGATATACTATACAACAATAGATCAAATTACTAGTCGCAGTGATTTGTGTCCCGAACAGAAAAAAAAAGGTGTTGACTTATCTCAGCAGCCTTCTCTGCAGGATTTATCAAGCAATCCTTAGTGTGGAATTTCGCCAATGTCACCAGGGGAACTCTGATGATGAGCCGAAGCGCCTTGCAGGAAGTAGGTCTTACCTCTTTTTTTCCTTTTTTTTCAACCATCTTTTTCTTCACAAACCACATCCCTCCCTCTAAAATAAAAAAAATTAAACTTTTCCTTTCATTCTATTTTTTTTTTTTTTAATTTTTATATTTATAAAAAAAAAAAATAATCACAACACACCACATTTATATTTAAACAATTCAAAACCAATTTTTTTTTTCACCCTTTTTTTTTTTTTCCCCCCCCCCCCCCCACCATTTTTTTTTAAAAAATTAATATACAAGTAATAAAAAAATTCTCAATAACATTTCTCAAAGGAAAACCCCCTTTCCCCCTCTCCTTTTAAAACACTTTTTTCTCCACCAATTTTCAATCATGCATTCCTTCCCCCCCATTCCCCGCAGATGATTGCCGTCCTTCCCGGGTAGAAGAGAATTGCACATGAATGAAATTTTTTACCATTCATACAAAATATCTGAATGACAAAATTTGACATTAGTTTGTTTGAGATAAGAGTTAAAACAACAAAAATAATAACTGAAATAGTTCGAGGGAATTTCTAAGAAATAACAAATTTTTCTATTATAAGAACAAACTAAGAACAAAATATTTACAAAAGAAGAATTGCATAATGAGTTATTAGTGAGGTGTTTATAACACAATAATAACACAATGAGTTGTTCTCAAGAAGATCTCAATAATGGTAAATTTAATTGTTAACGCTAAGTAGTAAAATAATGGTAATTTTAGTTTTTAAATAGGAATAACTGGTGAATAGTAAGTCTTTTCCTCATTTTATTCAGTTTTAATCAAATAACTATTCAAATTCAAATAAAACCATTTTATGTTTACATTAACTTCAAACCTCACATTTTCTTTAAAGGAAATTAGTTAAAAACATAAAATAATGAATAAACAAAAATATCTGTTCGTCGGCGGTCATTAATCAATAAAAATGTTCACTGCTGCCTCGGTATTGCACCACGGATTACCGGATTGTTGGCCATTACATTGGCAATATGTTTATTGACCCTCTTCGATTTAGTAACAGCCACACTAGCTGGATCCAGGAGAATCTGACGTCTTTCGTAAAGGCGATCTGAAAATGTTTAAAAAATAATGAATATAATGTTAGAATTTTAAAAATAATAACTTTATTTACCTTTTATTTAGGCCACTTTTCCCGGATCCAGCTTGTGCGTCTCCTGAGCAGGTAGTTCTCCATCGTCTGCGTCTTTATTTCGTATTTTCGGATTATTGGAGGGTCTGCCGGTGGCTGTTGCCTTACCAACGCCTGTTAGGAATAAGCGGAAAAGCTGCTCTTTGACAAAAAGGTAATCGCAGTCTCCGGAATTTTGCGATACGCTCAAGAGCAACTCGGCTTTCAGATACCCTGCACGCTCGGTAAAGCTTCTGTGTCCCTGTTTATCACTAAAGACTCCTGAAGGTGCATATTCAATGTTCGCAGCCTTGTGTTCTCTTCCTTGAGTTTGTTAATTTCAGCATCCCGATCGTCAATACGGTTCCACAACTTCTTGATTACTTGATCCGAGATGTGGCTTACGTGTGTCTCCCGAAAACCTTCGAACAGTGTTTTTACGCTGGTGTTGGGACAGGTTTCATATGGTTTCGAAACGTCCATAGTGCCACGGGATGTTGATGGAATGGTATTGTGTTTCGAATATGGTCCTGCAGCACTGGTGAAAGTCGGAACGTCAAGGTGGTTCGATGAATCTTCAGACGTGGAAGGATCAGCATCGTCACGCTTTTCCGAAGGCGATCCAAAAGAATTCTTCTTCTTCGACGGAACGTCATACCGGAACCTGATGAAACGTTTCATTTTAGGTTCTCCGTTCTCGTTCGGCAGAAACTCCTGTGCCTCCAATAAAGACTGATCGTTGTTCAGCTTAACTGGAACGTTGGACCGGTGGCCGACATTTTTCTTTTCAGGTTCTCACTCCGCTTTCGAAATAACCTTTTGTGCCTGCAATGGAATTGAGGTTAGAAAAAATTCACAATACAAAATTGTAGTTCATACCATTTTGCCAAGATTCACCATATTTTCGGCATTCGCTTTCTTCGCTGCTAGTTTTTCATTTAAATTTTTACGCGGCGACCCATTTTTGTTGATTTTTCAACTAAAACCAAACTTTTATCACACTCGGCCGAGCACTTGACAATGAAAGGATCCAAAAGATATCGTTGTTGTCAGTGACAGATGATATACACTGAAAAAAATTAAAACGTCAAATCCATATGTTTTAAAAATGCAGTTGCGTTAATTGGAAAACGTACAAATTTCTGGTGGAAACTCAAAAAGTTTGATAAAAACCGTTCCTCGAAAAAAAAATTTGATCGTTCTTGGCAACAGCATTTTTCTACGGTCTTTAATTAGAAAAGTTCATATTTATGTGTAATACGGTGCAGAAAAGAACAACGTCAAAGGAAATTTTCATTTTCTTACCAAAGTAATTTTGTCAGCTGCTCAAATATGGAGGAACTGTCATGTTTACTTATACGTAATACGGAGCAATAAAGTAGTGTAGAAAAGGATAAGACAAGAAACGGTCAAGGAGTGCTATGTATAAATATGCACATAAAACTTACTGATGTAACAATTTATTATATATCAAAGTGTAAGATTCGCACTCAAGTTGATTGATGTCTGTTTGTTAATTGACTTTAAATATGACGAAAAAGTAATACAATTTATTTATTTTTTAATTAACATTTTTTGCAGAATATTTAGTTCTAAAATTTAAAACATCTTTCCTTGCATATCAATTATTTCATTTAAATTTATAAATAGCGCAAAAAACACACCAAATAACTTTATGAAACCCAAATTAGTTATGATGGAAAATTTACCATTCAGTTGTTATTTAATAATTTTTCAATTTATGTATAACATATCTGAATAACAACCAAACTAGAAATGATAACATATTTCGTAATTGCAAAAGTGTTATTCCTGAATAAGTCAAAAATGTCAAATTCAGATGAGATGGCAAGATATGTTATTATTATGTTATTGGTTTGCCATTCACCTCTACCCGGGTCCACACCATATTTTATCCCCCCCCCCAACCATATATTTATTTAATAATATGCCCCAAAAAACCTTCACCCACAAAACAAAAGAAAACACAAATGATTAAACCCCTCCTTTTTAAAAGAAACCACACACTATTACTCTCTCCCATATATTTTTATCCTTCTTCCGAGAATTTTTTCAAACAGAAACCCCGAAATCCATCCGGTGTTTTAGGTAATTATCCTCACATTAGCGAGACTTCAGCTAATTGCATATATTCGGGAGTTCCGGAACTTCTGCCTGGAAAATACAGTTCGCTTTGTTGATTAGGAGCAATAAAGACTGTATTCGATGAAATTTGGACACACGCAATTGTTCGTAACTTTTTAGCGTGTGGGTAAAATTCATTGAAATTTTCACTGAATGTATTTTATTAAGTTGTGTCAATTTTGTAATGAGTTTCGTGAAAATCGGTCGAATGATTTCAGTGATGGCTTCGAACGAAGAAATAGTGCGCCAACAAATTTTGGGCACTCACTTCGAAAACCCAAACGCTTCTCATCGATGGATCGGAAAACAGCTCGGAATCGCACATTCAACCGTATCTCATGTGATCAAAACGTTCAAGGACCGTAAGACAACCAAGCGGAAAAATGGTAGTGGCAAAAAACGTGGCACATCAAATCCGGAGAAGGCCAGGATGGTATTGAACCAATTTAAGCGTTATCCCAACATTTCGATCAGGGATGTTGCGAAAAAGGCGAAAGTTTCAGTTTGTTTTGTGCAGAAAACAATGAAACGTTCTGGATTACATGTGTACAAGGTCCAGAAGGCACCGAACCGGAGCGATAAACAGAACTCGGTGGCCAAAACTCGTGCAAGAAAACTGTACAGGGAGTGGCTCACAAAACCGTTCTGCATTGTGATGGACGATGAGACCTACATTAAAGCCGACACCAAACAAATGCCAGGACAGGAACACTACGTCGCCACTTCTGAGTTGGCCGCTCCGGAGAGTGTACGGAAGAAGAAACTGTCGAAATTCGCCAAAAAAATCCTTGTCTGGCAAGCGATCTGCGGATGTGGCAAAATGAGTCAGCCCTTCATCACCTCTGGGACCGTCAACGGACAAATCTACAAGGACGAATGCCTCCAAAAACGACTTCTGCCCTTCTTGAGATCTCACGATGGCCCGACACTGTTTTGGCCGGATTTGGCATCTTGCCACTATGCCCGGCCCGTCTTAGACTGGTACAAAGATAATAATGTAGTTTTTGTACCAAAAGACGTCAACCCTCCAAACACTCCGGAACTTCGCCCAATTGAAAAATTTTTGGGCAATCATGAAGGCAAAGCTTGTTAAAACTCCAAAACTGATAAAAAATGAACTTGAACTAAAGAAAGTGTGGTTAAAAGTTAGTAAGCAAGTCGGTCCTACCCTTGCCCAAAATTTGATGAAAGGGGTCAAGGCAAAGGTGCGGGCATTTGGGTTGGGAGAAACGATTCAATAAACCAATGATGTCAAAACTTAACCATTTAGTAGTACTTTATTTCCAGAAATTTTGAAAAGAATCGGGCTCAAGGAAAGTTTATGGTGACCTATTTTGTGTGTCCAAATTTCATCAAATACAGTCTTTACGTAGCTCAATAAGTGGCTGCGTCATCGGGTCTCTTAGATGACAAAGAATGCACTATGCAGTTTGATTGTTGTCGCAGTTGAATTGGAACGAAAAAAAAAAATAACACGAACCCCAAAACTGTTCCAAATTCCTTTTGATGACTGACTCCAACGATAGCCATCTGGTGGTAGATGGATGCAACACTTTCAAAGTCTTCAATTCCAAGATAATTGTTTCATCTGGAATTTCTTGGATCGTATCGGAACGGTTCAACTGTTCCAGGTACAATGACAACTTTTCGCATGCGTAGCTCACACAATGAGCTAGAACATTTGATAATTATAAAATGAGGACAGTCACGTTTCAGCAGCTTCTGTGCGTATCGGTTAGAACCCATCATTAGCAATGCTCTTTCTGATCGAACAGCAAAAATATCCATCGAGAACATTATTCTTACTTCCCAAAATTCCTCTGCCTGAACGCATGAAAATACTTGTAAATTGGAAGAATAGTATTTTTGTAGAAATCCCTGCAGGAAACTCTGCCGAAGGAAGTTCTCTTGAAGAAAATTGAGACAAACACTTCTCCAGCGGAATACTTGAAGAAATTATTGGAGTATTTTCTGGAGAACTATATGTGAGAATTCCTGCAGACATCTTAGACAAAATTTAAAAAATAATTTTTCATAACCCCTTTCTGAATTTTTAAACTAAGAATTAAATCGATGAGATCATGAAAATCGGGTAAAAAAGTTTTATTAGATTTCTGTAGCAAATCAGGATTTTGTCCAAGAATTACTTCAGGAATTATTTTATAGTTTTTGTGTAGTTCTTTCTTTCATAACACTTTATGAATTCAGGGATTCTTTAAAAAAAAATTAATCACAAGAATGTTTTGAAAAACTGCCGACGAGATGCCAGAAGAAACTCCCGAAAGAATATTTATAGGAATGACTACAAACACCTGAAGAATAGCTTTAGAAATTCAAGAAGGAATATCTCAAGGAATGTCTTCGAACCTTTGATAGAATCTTTGGGAAATTCCCTAAAATTTTCCTAAAAGGTTATCTCAAAAAAAAATTTGGAGTTATCATTTTGGGGGACTCACACAAACTGACTTTCAGACCTTACCTTACCAATCAGAGTAAGGCCGGTGTGGCCTCTGCTGTACACAGAAGTTGTTTCCATTGTAATCGGTCCATGGCTGTACCTCGCCAGCCTCGCTGTCTGCGGAGGGTCCGCAGGTCGCCTTCTACTTGATCAATCCACCTTGCTCGTTGCGCGCCTCTTCTTCTCGTACCTGTCGGTTCGTTTTCGAGAACCATTTTCACAGGGCTGTCGTCCGACATTCTTACGACATGCCCAGCCCATCGTAGTCGACCGATTTTTGCGATGTGTACGATGGGAGGTTCTCCCAGCATCTGGTGCAATTCGTGGTTCATTCGCCTCCTCCACGTTCCGTCTTCCATCTGCACTCCACCGTAGATCGTACGCAGCACCTTCCGTTCAAAGACTCCAAGGGCGCGTTGGTCCTCCACTAGCAATGTCCATGTTTCGTGGCCGTAGAGAACTACCGGTCTAATTAATGTCTTGTAGATGGTCAACTTTGTGGTTCGGCGAACTTTGTTCGATCTTAGCGTCCTTCGAGTCCAAAGTAGGCACGATTGCCAGCCATAATGTGCCTTTGTATTTCTCTGCTGGTGTCGTTATCGGCGGTCACCAATGAGCCCAGATACACGAATTCGTCTACTACCTCGATTTCATCACCGTCGATCTGAACTTGTGCTAGGAGGCTAACATTTTCTTCTCGTGAGCCTCATCCTGTCATGTATTTTGTTTTCAACGCATTAATCACAAGCCCAATCCTACCAGCTTCAGCCTTAAGTCTGATGTACGTTTCCGCCATCGTCTCAAAGTTACGTGCTACGATATCAACGTTGTCGGCGAAGCCAAATAGTTGGACAGACTTCCTGAAGATCGTGCCACTCGTGTCTATCCCAGCTCTTCGAATCACACCCCTCCCCCCCCCCCCCCCCCTCCCCTCCCTATTCTCTGTTTTTTTTCCCCCACATCTTTTCCATAAAAAATTTTTTCTACCTTCCAAAAAAAAAGAAAAAAACTGTGCAATCTATATAAACTTGCATTGCACCCTTCTGTGGTCGAAAGGAGAAAGAGACAGAACCACCGCTGCGTACGCTCTCATGCCCTTATTCGTGCTGTTTCGTGTGGTTCTGTATGGTGTTGCCTGATTGCATTAGCACATTAGCACAGCCATTGCTGTCTAATGGGATCAAAGGTGGAATGGGCCTTGGCTTAGTTTTTAAAATTTTAGTCAACTTCGAAAATGGCTTTGCACCTGGGCCCAGGATGGTGTAATGGCATCTTCCAGGTGCTCCGGCAGGGTAGTGCCGTTTTGGTTGCACCGAGTGCTCCCCGAGGTTTCGTGTTTCGCGTTCAGGTCACAGACGATGATAAACTGCCCCTGCCTCCAAGTTAGCTTGCGGATGTCATTTTGTAGAATCTTTGTTGTTCCGTTAGCGAAGCTGGCTTGCTTGCGACAATAGGCCACGATTATGGTGATATGGCCGTCGACAGATTCGACTTCAACCCCGGTTGCTTCTATTAACTGCAACTGGAAGCTCGGAAGCAGGAGGGCGATTGCAACGATCAAGTCGCACGATCCGGTAGCCTGGGTTGGAGACGTTCAGTTCAGGCTTGAGGCGATTTCGATGTCCTTATTGTTAAGGGAAGTCCCTGAGCTCAAATACTTTGTTCCGGATGGAACAAGCATTCCATTTAACGATGGGCGCGTTTACGATCCATACTTGAATATGAACGTCATCGTAACGGATGTGGTGGCTTTGAGCTGTTCCTCCATCGCAGTAACGTAATTGCTGGTACAGTTCTTGGACGACCTCCACCATTTGCTCCGAGTCGTAGAGCTGTCCATCGGCGGGTGGTAGCGTGGAGGTACTGCAACCCGGATTGTACAAGACTGGAGAGAGAGCCGGCGTATTGGCGGCGGTGACTATCGCGAATCGAAGCTGACCGGAGGCTGACGGGTGGTTGTTCTGGCAGTGGTTTGAATAGAGCGGCAACAGGTTTGGCACTTGGTACCGGTGTGTCGGGAAGTGCTCCTCGTTCAACGGAGTTGGCAGACGGCGTTAACCATGCCGGGACTTGGTGGACGCCTGCTTGCGGATCGTCAACAACTCCACACGCTTATAGCAGTCTCGATTTCTGCGTCACGTCGTGCTGCCTCCGGCGATGCCGGTCCCCCAGTTTTCATTAGGTCCGCCATCGTGACGGAACCTTTCTCAAGGTGTACCAGATAGAGTTGGTCCTGATGATTTTCCTGTTGCTGTCGTCTGATGTGGAACACCTTCATTGGTTTCAGAGCCGCCGCTTGCAGCTCGGCGATTATTTCCGAAGTGAATTCCGGAAGGCCGCGCAAAATCGCCATCAGCGGCTTGCTTCCGGGTGCATCGTGCGTGTAAAACTCCTGATTCTTTGCGACTAGGTGAGCGCTAACAGCACGGTTGTCAGCTTTCGTTCTTTGTGCCCGTGCTGCACAGCTTGTACAACGATAACATGAAAACATGATGTTCCAAAACAGGTTCCCGTGGGGCCTCGAGTGACCATGAATATTTTCAGAAGGAAACCCTGGCAATATGGGTGTCAAAATTCATGAAATTTCTTCAGTAGGATATATTTCAACGTTTAGTGGTTAGTTTTGTTTATGGCCAGTCGAGGCTCCACAGGAATTTGTTCCGGGATGACCGTTCCGAGGACAAGTTGTCAGATGGCTACAAAACGTTGAGAAATATCCTACTGGAGAAATTTCATGAATTTTGAGACCCATATTGCCAGGGTTTCCTTCTATGTTTGTTCATGGCCACTCTAGGCCCCACGGGAACCTGTTACAGAATGGCCGTTCCAGGAACAAGTCGGCATATGGCCCACAATGGAACAGAAATAGTTTCTAGGAATTATTCCAAAGATTGTGACATCCTTTCTCGGCAATTCAATTGATATTCCCAAATGGCAGCAGGGTAAATGCACCCTTCTTTTTGGAAAAATGCTCCTTAGATGCGTTTGCCCGGTATAATGCAATCGGAGGTATAAACCTTCTGGTTAGCGCTTGCCGGTTGTTTTGAAGTTTCTTCAAGATTGTATAGCAGAGCTTCGCTCCACAATCTTGTAGGTAGTTTTGATGGGTTTAAATTTCATTTTGACGACTCTTAAATTCAGAAACTTAAAACCCGTCACAACTATACAATCTTGAAGAAACTTAAGACCCGAGAAAACACCCGGCAAGCGCTAACCAGAAGGTTTATACCTCCGATTGCATTATACCGGGCAAACGCATCTAAGGAGCATTTTTCTAATGTTTAAGGAGCATTTCCCCAAAAAGAAGGGTGCATTTACCCTTTGACATTCCCAAATAAAGCCTGTCCACGTTAAATTTCGGACACCAAAATAATAGCAGTTAAAAAAATGTACACATAATTCAACAAATCCGATTGTTTATTTTACAATAATAGAGTGATATCTTCATTAGAAACAGTTGATATAGATGTTAATCCTTTTTTCTGTAAAATGCTCGAACTTTCTGTGGTACACCATCCATCAGGTTCCGTACGTTATCCTCAGATACGCCCGCCGTGACGATTCTCCATCCTCTCTTGAAATCGTCGGTACCATTTGCTTTCTTCTTCGATTCGAAGAGTTTCCGCTTAACTAGAGCCCAGTACTTCTCTATTGGGCGAAGTTCTGGACAGTTTAGTGGATTGGCTGTTTTTGGCACGTATTTGACCTCTTGTACCTTATACCATTCCAGGACGGATTTCGCATAGTGACAAGAGGTCAAATCACGTCAAAATAGAGCTGGAGAGTCGCGGCTTCTAATAAACGGTAGCAACTGCTTTTGCAGACATTCTTTTTTGTACACATCCTTATTGATAGTGCCGGTAGAGACGAAGCTTTTAGATTTTCTTCAAATCAAAAACTTCTTCGGGAATTTGAAAACCTTCTTTGTCCGGAAATGCTCGGCAACGGCGTTCATTTGTATTGCGGTGTAAAAAGCCAGACCTGGAAGCTGTTTAAAGTTTTCGAGGACATTTCACTTTGTACGCCTTCAGTCCTTGCCTCTGCTTCACTTTTTGTACGTATGATTTTGACTTCCCCACTTTGCGAGCCACATTTCGCACAGAAAGATTGGGATTTTTCTCAATAATGGCTACCAGCTTCTTGTCCATTTGTCGGGAGCATACTTCTCGATTTGTTCCACTTCCAACCTTTGGATCCACAGTCAAGTGCTGGTCGAATGATTTGCAAACACAAAACCCGGTACTTTCCGGTAATTTTAGTTTCTTGGCTAGATCGCGTACCGATAAATTCGGATTTTGCTGCCGTTCGTATGAAATGAGTTTGCGCATTTCCGCTTGATTCGGACGCCATTTTACTGAATGTAACAAGAATGAAAACTTGTTGTACCACGAAATAAAGTGGAGAGTTTCAGCTGTCATATATGTGAAACGTTTCAACGATCCGTGAAATAATTCAAAATCTACACTGAAATAAAAGTGTTCGAAATTTAACGAGCACAGGCTTTAGTGTCTCCGTTCCGGACCACAGCCTCGGAAACCCGGATTTCTAAGAACAAGATGAATTCAAACGGACGTTGCTTTCAATGTACATGAAGCGAGGAAGTTTTTGAATCTAACGGTGTAAAATATTTAAAACCGGTCAATAATTTCCAGAGTTACAATTATTTGAATTTGGTGGGTATTTCAAACGGTAAGTGTTAAAAGTTTTATTTTTATTTGATAAACACACAAGGGTAAAACTAACGTTTGCATTTAAAAAAATGGACTTTTTTCGGATGGTGATAAAAAATAAGCTAAGACAGATAATTGCTTTTGATAAATTTCCCATGGAAGGTAATTATTTAAGCTTACTTGCAAAAAAATTCTACTCCTTTGCGAGCGGCCTTCCGGCAGTTAACCGGAACATTCGCCTTGGCGGACGAAAACATGCGTGTAGGCATATTTTTGAGTTCTTTCTTCGTTTTATTCATCAATTCCTCCTCAGTTTTCGCGACAAAATTGTTACAGTAAATCTTACGCTTCAGGTTGGCCCAGAAATTCTCGATGGGACGCAGCTGGGGCACGTTGGGCGGGTTCGCCGACTTGGTTCGATATTCAGCCGCTCCGTCTCCTCCAACGATCGCTTCGGGTAGTGGGTCGACGCCAGATCCGGCCAGAACACCGCGTCTTCGCCCTTATGGTATTTCTTGATGAACGACGCAACTTCCGGCAGGCATTTCGTACTATAAATTTCCCCGTTCACGGCCAGTCCGGAGCGAAAGAAGAGCTGCTTTGACATCCCCTTCTTGCTGATTGTCAGCCACAGCAGCACCTTGTAGGGGAACTTAGTGTGTAAAGAATTTCACCTCGGAGCTCACTTCCTTCGTGGGGAAAGTAAAATACGAAGTGCCCTGCCAGTCGTTGCCATCCAGATATGTGAGATAGGTTTCTTCGTCCATCACCACCGCCACGTCGCGATTCGCCGGGAAAATCGAGTTGACCATCTTACTCAACCGCTGCCGCCGCGTCATTGCCTGCAGCTCCGAATCCAGTGGACGCGACTTCCGCTTCCTGACATGTATGTTCATGTTCGCCAGGTACTTTTTCACTGTTTGACCGGTTGAACCGACCTCCCGGCCAAGCGCACGCAGCGATGTAGCCACTTTTCTCTCGGTCTTCCTCTTCTGCATCCTTTGGAGCTTCTTGTCGCTCAGGGTCGTCCACCGTCCGGAATCGGGCTTTCTTTCGATGCTCTGATTGTTGTCTAATAGAGATGTTGTAGATGCTGGAACGGGCGTATCCGGCGTCCACAAAGTGCCGCACGATGTCCGTCTTCGACGCGGCGGGGTGCCGTTCTTTGAACGCGCACACTTCTGAACGGGGTTGTTTCACTGTTTTTGCCACCACTGTTTGAGTTCGACTGATAAATCTGTCAAATTTTGTCTGCTGACTCATTGGTTACTATGATTGATGCTGCATGGGTAGTTTTGTCAGTGCGGATGAAAAATCAGCAATTTTTGTCCATTTTTTTTTAATGCAAACGTTAGGTGCTTCAAATACCTAAATCGGTGCTCTATGTGTAATCAAACATTAAATCATTACTTATGTCCAAACGGTTTCGCTCACAATTAACCCTCGCTAATGGAGTGATTGAATCAAATTCAAACATATTGCAGACATTTTCCACAATCCGATATCAGTAGAGGGATTCAATGAACCATCCACCGTCCCACACTGGGTTAATGTCGAAAAAACACGAAATACCTACACCTTTAACTCGCATTTGGTATCTTCAACAAAGTTTCTCCTTGAGATCTGGCCGAAATTTTGGGCTGAGCAAATATTTTTTTTGTAATTCCATAAGTGTGCTATATTCCATTTCGACCAAATGACACTTTCTTGATTGGGTTTATTTCAAGTTTAGAAGTTTAGAACAAAATGAAAAATTAATGATCCATACCCATCGATCAAAACTAAAAAACTAAACTTGAAAATAGGGTTTTTTACATTTACATTTTACATTTTCACAATCAACATTAAATTTGCTAGAAAAAGTAGGCTGTGGAATTTTGAAGTAATTGGCATTAATTTTCAGTTTAAATAATGAAACAACTTTGCCAGTTCACAAAACTGTCCTTTCGCCGATCTGGCTTATAGGACTTCGATGCGATTAACTAACAAAAATTTACACATATCCTAAACTTTCGGCGCAATCCCCGTGAGTTAGAGCTTTACTCCGTATTTTTTCGATTCGACCTCAGTGTGCGTTCATCCCTCCAACCCCTATCATCATTGTCATTTAAAACTAATGCACACATCAAGGATATCTACTCTACCGAATACTCACACCATACGTTTCAACCAATTTGCAATTCAAATTCACAATCCTGCCATTTTTTTTATTACTGTCTCTCGCTCTCAACGTTTCTGTTCTGACGTTTCATTTATTTTTTTGTCCTCCCATTTCCCAACGGCAGATCCCACGAGCGGACGCACGAAGAGCTGGAACTGGTGTACGAGGAGCTGCTCCACATCGCCGCCCTGTCGCACCTGTCCACGTCCATCAAGCGGGAACTGGCGTCCATCATCGTGTTCGAGGCTCACGCACATGCCGGAACTGTGTGTAAGTACATATGCTCCTCTGCCCCTTATCGCGAAACAGTTACTTTTTATGACTCTGGCAAGTTGGACGGGATCGGGAGGTGCTTGATTATGAGTGACTTGGCCAGTAGTGCTGTAAAATTTTACGATTGTCATCCCCGGAGTGCACTTGCACACATCATGGCCGATGACGAGAAGGAAGGGGAAAATGCACCCGGTTGCCTACCTTCAGGCTGCGCTCGGAAGGAATTTGCCATTTCCCACAGGGACTGGCTCCACGCCGCGTTTTGAGATAACACAGTGATGGTGCGAACGATAACAAAGTGAGCAAGCTCTGATGGCAGGAGAGACGTTGTCATCGCAGCACGCGAACAGGAGAAATTATATTTAATTTTCACGTGCCATTTAACAACACCTGTTGGATGCTTTGAAACTTTCCTGGAATCATGATTAAAGTGCTTTGGCTGAAGTAGATTTCTGCGATGACGATGCCGGATGAAACTTATGAGTTCCTGCTCACGGAGTCTCTCTGATTACTGGATTATTCCTGTCTTTTCAATTAAATGAGGATTAGCTCGAGAGAACCCAACCTTTTCCATGGAATCCTTGGGCTCAAATTAAACCGCAGTAATTTGTTCAACTTGTCCCTTCCAAGCTGATTATGAAAATTGTTTCCTCCTCGGCAAAAACCGAACAGCTTTTAGCTCTCCCGCAAACTTTTTGCCAACATTAATGAACTTGGTTCTAAATCGATAACCGCTGCAAAAAGCATTGTCGGGTGAAACTTTCCTCCGTCATCATTATCATCGTCAGCTTGTTATTACGACAAGAGCAGGTCGACGAACGTCACACCGAAAAGTGAAAACGCAAGCAAAATTCCACCCCGCGTTTCAAAATTTTCTGCTGACAGTCTTCGAACAGAGTTCGCCGACATCAATCCAGTTCAGCTGATGAAACTGAAATGCCAATCGGTATTTACCAATTAGCAGTTTACAAACAAGATTTTCCCGGAAGCTAATTTATATCGTAGCTAAGCGTGTTGTAATGACTTTTAACCTTCATCCCCCTAACAAAATTACCCCGAAATCATGTGTTCCCAACTTAGCTCGGGAGAAAAAGTTCGCTCCTAACGATATTACATTCCGTATCTAGCGTTCTATTTGGGATGGCAAAACATCATAAATCCCATCTGTTCTGTGCTGGTAATTTCCTTCTTTCGACGGCCCATTTTGACTTCTGGAGCGTAAGTCCTTTTTTCCCCAGCACATCCATCCATCAGCCGGCCGCGCGTGCATGACTTTCTCATTAGTGAGAGGTAAGAGTAGGGTGTTCTTTTTATTTTTTATTACTTCGTTCAACAGATGCCTGCAAGTGCTCAGGATCTAATGCTTGTCATCATCGCCGTTGCTATTTTAGGTAGGCGCGATATATGCCAACACCCACTCCACTTTCGGTGTGACTAGACACCGAAGAGAAACCGAGTTCCTTTTTGTCCTCTGTTGCTGGTGTTGTGCTGTCTGGTGGAAATGGCTTTTTTGGCCATCGTCCTTATTTCTTTGAGCTTCTTAGGAACCGTAGGATGATAATTCATACATTTGGTCAATGTAAGACAACTTACGGCTCAAAGAAGGGGTAATCCTGTCAATTTTCAGAAGTGAGTGGGAAACTTTACAACTATTTGCTATCAAGGTGAGAGGTAATGGATTTCGCTTGCTCTGAATATAAGTTACTTCGTGGTATTGGTCATATCGATAAACGTTGCAAAATAGACAAAACTGGAAGTATTGATATCATTCAATATACAATAGAGAAGAAAATTATTATTTTAAATATTCTTTTATTATTATCATTATATTTGTAATTATAATCATAGTACAAATTATTATTTCATTTCAAATCGACACCATAACAATAAGAATAATAATTGTATTGATATTAATAATTATTATCATAAAACAGTTATGTTCACCTTTAAAACATGTTTATTTTTTAATGTTTAAAATGTTTAAAATGCATGTTTATGTTAACAATAAAGCGTTTCCAGATGAAATCAGCCGGAAAAAGTCAAAATCTTACACGACCCTCTCCGATTTGGATGGAACTTTGCACATGTCTTCGGAATTGGTGATGATGGATTTTTCACCGGTTAAGGGAATTTTTTGACTCAAGACATTTTTTTCAAAAGGGCGTATGTGTTTTGTCATGCGTATTTTTCAAAAAATCATAACTCGAAAACCGTTGGTTGTAATAAAATTGCGTCTGAGAAGAAGTTGTAGTTAATTAATTTGACTTTATGAAAAAAATATGTACACTGTAAAAAAAAATTTTTTCTTCAAAAAAATCAAAAATAAAACTTAAAAATCAATTAGCAAATCTGTCCAACGTACGATTTTTATATTTTTTTTCCAAAATGATTTCAAGTCATAGGAAAAAGAAAAGAAGTTGTTCTACGATGAAGCAACTTAAGATAAAAAAGTTCTTAAAAGTAAGAAAAATTCAAGTTTTTTCTAATTTGTTATTTTTGCATAAGTTACCATATTTTGATAACATAATACAATTCTTCTAGTGATTTTAAACAAAAACGCTTTGGTTGAGCAACATTCTATATGTACCCGTTTTCGAGATAATTTGAAAGTAATGTCGAAAAAATGGCTTTTTCCATGAAAATATCCCTTTTTCAAAATTTAGTCGTGATTGTCCATCTGCAAAAGTATTTTTTTCAAATTTTACATAAAATTTTCAACAACTATCCTTTTGACACCAAGAAGATTGAACATCTTCTTAATTAACGAAATTAACGAATCTTAATTACCAAATAAAAATTTTGAGTTCTTTTTTGTTCATACATGATTTATTTATTTTTTCTACTATTTTTAAAAAAAAAAGGTATTGACATTTTTACAAACACTATTTCCTAACATTCCTATAAATATTATAAAAACTCAGTCAGTTGAAAATATTTTCGCAGCGATTTTGTTATCTGCAACTGAAATGAAGGAGTGATATTTCTGTGTACCAGGAATCATTTTTGTTTGCTGATAACTCCCCCCCCCCCCCCCCCCCCCCCTCCTTATTCTTCTCATAAAAAAAAAAAAAAAATAATTTTATTTAAAATTTTTTTCTTTTCCCTCCACAACCCCACCAAACAAATTTTTCTCCTTTTTTATTGTTTTTTTTTTTTGTCTGGCCATGCTCTTTTTTCCTCCCGTTTTTTTTTGCGCCCCCTCACACCCCACACACCCCCCCCCCACAAGAAGATGCGAAAAAAAACCCCCCCAAAAAAAATTTTTTTTTTCTTTTAAAACTCGCAGGGTTTCCCAATTTTTTTCTATTTTTCTATTGGGAAGCAGCCCCATCAGACATAAAAATGGCCTTTTTTAACGGGTGTCCACTAAAAAATGAGAATGATTTCAATACTTTTCCATCAGAACAAAAACGGCCGCATAGAAATGTCACTTTAGATGAATGAATCGTTGCACTCTCCAGAAAATTTTCATACACTCTTATTTCACTCTAACATGTTCAGTCGTGTTCAGCATGCCGTCGAAACAGGAAGAACTGCGCGCGCGCGTTGTACAATTCTTTCAAGCGAACGAAGATCGTGGAAAAAAATACACGGTGGACCATTTTTGTCGTGAAAAAGTTCCGGTATCCACCGTATACCGTATCCTGGCATGCATGAGAGTAACCCGGAAGAAAGGTTGCGGCCGTCCAGCGAAAATAATGAATGAGAAAACGCTCCGCTCGCTGCGCAGCATGTTCAACAACAAGGATTCGGTAAGTCAACGGGAAGCAGCCCGAAAGTTCCATTGTTCGAAGTCACTCATCTGCAAGACGCTAAAGAAAGAAGGAATAGTGTGTAGAAAGAAAACCAGATCCCCAGAGTACACAGATGAGCAGATTCAAACCGTGAAATCCCAATGCCGCTGGATGACTCGGAATTACGGCGGAAAATCTTTCGTTCTGGACGACGAAAGCTACTTTCCTCTTTCGAAGTCTCAGATACCGGGAAACGACCGATTCTACACTAAGGACAAATCTACTACTCCTCCAAAAGTAATGTATAAGTTCAAGCACAAATTTGAATCGAAGGTTATGTTATACATCGTAATATCCGATAAGGGTATTTCGAAGCCGTGGTTCAAACCAAGCGGTTTGGCCATCAACCAGGAGGTGTACCAAAGAGAGTGTTTGCAGAAAATACTCATCCCATTTCTTAAACAACATCACTCGGATGGCAAATACGTGTTTTGGCCGGACAAGGCATCATCGCACTACGCAAAAAAAACGCTAACGTTTTTGGAGAGCCAAAATATACCATATGTCCCAAAAGACCGGAATCCGACAAATTTGCCACAGTGCCGTCCTATCGAGGATTTCTTCGGTCTTTTGAGCTCCATGGTATACAAGGATAATTGGAAGGCCAAGAACACCAAGCAACTTACCAACAGGATCAAAAGCTGCATCCGAAAAATCGATGTGGCTGCCGTCCAACGGTCATGTTCCAGCATAACGACTAAGCTGCGCCGCACGGCGGACCACGGACCATATGACAATATTCACTAAACTTAGTTTGAAGATTTAAGTTGACCCTTTTAATAAAATAAATCAGTTTGAACAAAACTTCACTGGTATTTTTTTCCTGACCCATTCTTTTCGTTCTCATTATTTAGTGGACACCCGTTATATTCATTAGTTGATTTAAATACGTTAGTAATTTAGAAATAAATACTTGTACCGCAATTGTATCATGTCTTAGAACTTCTGATATTACAACAAAACTTAGATTTTTAAGCATTCCTGACTCCATATAATAAATAACAAACGAATGAATTGTAGCCTGATCATTGTTCCAATGATGACTTTGAACAGCATCCTGAAGTACAAATGAATAATTCTCTGCAAAATCGCAAATAATAACTACTTCTCCTTCTTTTAATGAAGACTTTGTATCTTTTAAAAATTTAGATTGCTTTGTTTTTATATAATCATGAGTTAATAGTTTTTCTAATTTCTCGCTAAAATATTCAACAAATTCAGGTTTTAATAGCGTTTCTAAATTACATCTATCAGTTGTAATCCATTGTTCGAACGATATCTCAGGCAAGTTATGTTTCTCAAGTTCTTTTAAAAATCGTATCTCAAATTCTGACAGCGTGGGACAATTTTCGCATTCACGGAGGTAACAATATTTTGATCTTGATGATGAATTACACAATAACTTCTCAAAATGTTGATTACAATCAGTGTTGAATGAATATTTTTTTAAACTGTGAAGCATTAAATCAATATTTTCGTGAATTGCGCAAACACAAACGTTGTGAGAACCTGAAGCATTTAGCAATTTTCAATGTTTCGGTCGTAATGCTGCAAAAGGACTAAATCCAATTTTATGTTCACTGACTTCTTTAAATCGAGTGAAAGTTTCTCTAAGTGATGAAAGTAAAAACCGTTTTTGAATTTGTTGACGCTTACCATTAGTGTTTACAGAGACATAATCTCTTTGTCCCGGCATGGCTCTGCTGATGTCGTCCTCGTCAAAAAATTGTATCACTTGATTCTTTATATCCGGATTCAAACGAAGCCAATACTCCATTTTCGGCTGCCAATTCTTTTGCTTGTAATGCAAGGTATTTGTTTGTTTCAAATTTGCTCGTTATATGCTGAATCGTCCACGAATTAGGCAAAACTGTTAATATACGTATTTTATCTATTTTCGAACAATCTGGTTCTATGAATTTTTCTTTCAATTTGGAAATAATTTCATCATATTCCACAACCTTTGTTTTCAATGTAGCTAACTCTTCGACTTCTTCTTGTGGTGGTAAGCTGAATAGATATTTTCTAATACCTGCTACAATTTCGGCAAATTTTTGCCGACGGTATTTATCGTTTTTAAATTCTCTAATGGATATCGGAGACACATTTATTCCTGCAACTCCATTATTGAATAACTCAATGTTTTGTATCCTGGAATAATCCGGTAGGTCACTGTCCTGAGAAGATGCCGAGGTAATTGAAGCTGCCGATGGTATTTCCTCCAAATCGTTCCGTGATGTGGTTGGTGCTTCGTCATGTCCACCGTTTTCTGGTTGCTCCACTCTTTTGACAGGATTACGACGATACGAATATAACCGACATGAATCACAAATTCTTAATGACGTGTCCAAATGGACCGTACACTGCATGGATAAAAGTTTTTCAATTAACTTGTCAGTTAAATTTCTAAGTTTAGGCGAACACCGTCTCCCGATTTCACGAAAAGGTTTACAACAATGCTTTGTTTCGAGTTCCATTTCAAATCGTTTTACACTTTACGCTACTTATGAAAGACACTGTTAAACTGATGTCATGACTTTGTAATGTAATCCTTTTAATACGTACTTGCTACGCACTTTAGGTACTTTTTTGAAATATTGGTATGTGCAGGGGTATGCATGTAAATTATATTTTCTGTCAACACCAAAGGGAATGCATGAATAGGTATAAATGGGCGTAACAATTGTATAAACAGTTTAACTAATTAAATGCATTATGTTTCTACCTGAACAAAATACGCTTGTACACTAACATGAATACTAATTATTTTTGTTTCGGGTTAGGTTTTCATAATATACTGTAAGTAAAAGCAGCAAATTTTGTCGTGTTACCTACAGTAAATATCAGGAATAAGTTTGTCTAGTATTCTCGGTAATAAAAAGTTTATTTAATATATATATATATAGTAAATTTTATGTACAATTTGAAAAGAATACTTTTGCAGATGGACAATCACGACTAATATTTGAAAAAGGGATATTTTCATGGAAAAAGCCATTTTTGCGACATTAATATGTATGTATGTATGTAGGAAGCCACCATCCTAGCGTGGGCCTTGCCCTGCATGCGGTTCCACTTAACAGAAAGATCATGCTTTGTTACCGTTCTAAATTCAACATACTGCTGTATGAAGGGCCAAAAAGGGTTGGGCAGGCCCGTAAGCAGACACACTTACGCGAAACCTGCGGGAATAAAAGAATCTCCTTCCAGCAATATGATCCGATAAAACGAATAACAAAATACGCAATTCAGTTAAGCTTTCCACTAGATGGTTTGTTTGAGAAAGGCGCGTCAAATTCATTACAACTGTTGGAGTGGAATGTAACAATCATAAATGAAAGACACATCCCCTCCTAGACTCCGGTTGGCTGTCCACTCCATTGTCCAATTGCAACTTCAATGATGCCCTGGTGCACCCTCCCATCCCAGTATTGAAATGTTTTAAATCAATGAATTATAATAAGGTTCATGCAATATAATTATAATAAGGTTCATGAATATAATAAGGAAATAAGTATTTAAAGCGTGTAAGTAATTTTATACAGCAAAATGGGTAGCCTGGGCTGGATAATGTTTTAGAATTGTACACCTTGCATGTAGAAATTTCTAAAATAGTGATTTCCTTTCTGCTGGTTCTATGGAGTAATAACATGTATTAGGATATTTTAACAGAATAATATCCGACGTACTCTGTGTTAACAGTTAATATCAAAATGATGGTCAATAGATGTTAAAATTGATAAAATTAGTAACTACAACAGCCGAGCCTGTAAAGAGAAATAATAAACGAACAAGGAAGCCTAAACGGACTTTAGGTAATAAGTACTTATTTCTACTGCTGATTCAGTTGCAGCTTCTTGTATTCAAGGCACTAGATACTTCTAAATCATAAGAGGAAGAAGGAAGGATTAAAATGATCATTGGACATATAAGACAAAACAATCTATACCTATGAAGTGAAAATAATAAAATTATGTTTATGCTAATATATAAATCACGAATACAAAAGTAATGATAAAAATAAAATCAATATACAATGTCATACAAATTGATATACATAATACAGTGAAGGGATATTATAAAATGAACTAATACCAATTCTATTCGCATTTACATGTCTGCAGATTGTTGTCCTGCTGCAATTGTAGAATAACTTGCGTAATATGAACGTGAAAATTTAGACAATATATCATAGCCATGGGGAAAAATAAATAATAATAAGATACTTTCATTTCATATCTCAACATAAAATAATATAATGACGTAATAAAATATTAATATGAGCATGACAGTTAACGATAAAAGAATGAATATCTGTAACTAAGCTGGCCATCCTCTCATCAATAGACTTCTTCTTTTGCAGCAACTGTAGTATTAACCGTTAATATCTAGTAAGATTAATATTTGTATCCACAATAATAATAATAATAATAATAATAATAAGAGAACATAATATATTAATGTACACAACATATCTGACATCCATTAGTCCAAAGACATCTAATGTAAACGTTATGCTGAAATAATTAAAAACAAATTGAGCCTTTAATGCTAATAATGTTGCTCCATGCTCATAAGGTAAATGGTTTGGAACCCAAAAATGTTCCCAAACCGGGCTGAAATTATAAATTGAATGTAAATGTTCGCACCCCCTCACTTCGCTATTGTCAAAATGACAACATTGCCCAGGCTACGCCAACCAGCGTCTCCATGTTTCAGCTGGCAGTCTTTTGTGATCATATGACTCGTGGAGGCGTGAGGTAGGAACTTGTGAGGACCAGAGGTCGGTCGCACCCTCATTTGAAGATATCAACTCACCATTTGAAGCCCCACCCAAACCAACCCCCACCCCCAACCCAAATTCATTAATCATTTTTTCCAACTTCCCCCCCCCCCCCCCCCCCCCCCCCCCCCCCCCCCCCCCCCCCCCCCCCCCCCCCCCACAACACCCCACCACCCCCCCCCCACCCCACCACCCCCCCCCCCCCCACCCCCCCCCTCCTCTTCCTCCCCCCCCACCCCCCCCCCCCTCACCCCAACCCAAAAACAACCAAACAAAAAACCTTCTTCCCTCCTTTTTCTTTTTTCTCCCCCCCCCCCTCCCCCCCCCCAGGGAAAATTTTATTTCTCCCCCCCCCCCCCCCCCCCCATTTTTTAAGCGGTATATAATTTCGAAAACTCAATCAGCGTCTTCCAAATTGCAAAATCACAGGCAACCGGTGGAGACCCACCAAGGGGTGAGTCGCTCAGCACAATGTCACTTGTGCCCTTTTTTTTAGTGTGCCTCTAAGCGTTATTATGAGTCCTGTTGTTCCGATCGTGGTGCCAATATGTGCCCATGT
Organism: Aedes koreicus; assembly: GCA_024533555.2. Classification (NCBI taxonomy): domain Eukaryota; kingdom Metazoa; phylum Arthropoda; class Insecta; order Diptera; family Culicidae; genus Aedes; species Aedes koreicus. The sequence continues at coordinate 47,992 of JAHHFK020003224.1, read as the reverse complement.
GTGCCATGGTAATTTGACAGTTCATTCGTTATGTTTTGGCTACGCATGGTAACTAGGTGAATGATTTGTTTTGATAGCGATTTGGGTCTCGGTCAATGTTTTTGTTGCGGAAACTGCGTTGTGCTCTTGTGTTGAGATAACAACTTTCAGTGATGAATAAAGAATGGAGCTCACGATGCTAATCGCTGGATGTAAGTGCGAGAATACTTATAAACTGTTGTATATTTAAGATTAATTTATCCTCTTTCTCAGCAGTTCACGTACGCCTGCGAAATCAATGAACGAGACGCAACTCCACCCTATAACACCCTTTAACTGGCTTGATATCTGTTCAAATCACAATAACACATTAATTTAGAAACTGTAGATCTTAGAAATTAGGTTTTATTATATAAGTTCCTTGATGACTTCCTTCGAAGATTTTCCCAAGCTTTTTGAGATCAGATCAGAGTGGACTTCGCCATGTATTGTATCATCCACAGTATTCAAATCATCTGTAATAATATGAAGTGGTTAATTGTAACCGTTTAATGTAATGCGTATTTTCTACATACCATCATAATTTTCTTCAATCCTTTCTTCTTGAATGGTATCTTTTTCGCTGGAATAATTTGGCATATCATTTTCAAGATATTCTTCTATCGGCATTTCTGAGGCTTACGTACTGGACTGCAACATGAGGGTGATTTGTTAACCCCGATGTCGATGTGTCCGTACATGTTCGACATCTTTTCCTAGATGAGCAATCTGGCATCCGGAAATGAACATTATTTCAGGCAGGTAGTGGCGGATGTGACGGTTGTTGGATTGGAAAATACATGATACCTTTTTTGCGCATGATATTGGCAGGATCCAGGAGAAACATCACTTCTCTTAGACATGATTCGCATGTCCTCTTCAATCTCTCGGATCCTCTCGATGGTTAGCTGAGCCAGCGGCAGGCTGCAGAGGTTTTGCTTTTTCAAATTATTTCGAATATGGAGGTTGATGGTTCCATAATACGCCTCCAATTTGCGCCAAAGATGTGCCTTTAATTGAAACTGCAAAGTGATATCATGTCACGACTTATTAATTTAATCATTTACCTCATCCAATGTTCCATTCAAGATTTCGCCTGAACAAACAGGAAACTCAAAAGTTCACTTATAATTAATTCTTTCTAAGACTTTTGTGTTGCGTATCGAAACAAACAAATCGAAACAACACCACTAAAAACTCACAACTTCATTTTTTCAGGGCTGCTAGGTTTTATCTTCAAAAGGTACAAATGTCAAAAGTGTGCCACAGAGTGCCACACATGTTCCGTTATGGTGTAAAATTTTCTACTACGGCGACCCTGGCACACTGTTCTAAGCGACTCACCCCTTGAGACCCACCTTGTACCTCATAGCAAGATGCTTAGAGGCGGACCAGACGATTCAATGAGCTATTTCCCCCTAACATATGTATTTGATATTTTGAACTATAAACTGATTTTGAAACACCATTTTTAATTTATTTTCTCATGAGAAACTTTTAATTTCGTTCAATTTGCGTGGTTCAAAAGTTATGAATTATTTAAAAATAATATTTTCAAAAAGGAAATTTTAAATTTTGAAGTGTAAGATTAGATATTATTTTTTTTCCATACCACAGGATTGCAAAATTTGAGGGAGGCCAATTTTTCGAAAAAAAAAACGTTCAACTGATTTTAAAAATCCGAAAAAAGGAGACATCCTAAACCATTCCAATTTTGCCTTAATGATTCTTCATTTTAAAATTTTTTTTATAGAATCCCCAGCGCTTTATTTGTCATTCATCACAAATACCGTCTACTGCAAATTTCTTCAACCAGCTGATTAATCCATGTCATGTGATTCTTCCTCAGATCGCGTCTTCGTCTATTTTTGACCTGCATCAGCTTGGACCTATCCTTCACTAGATCCGAAAACGGCCGAATCAGCGCCTTGTATCGAACAAAGTGTGGAACTTCGAACTCTTCCGGCCTTTCATACAAAACTTCATCCAAGTGCCATTGGATCGGTTTCGATTCACTCTTTTTCACCATCTCGGATGACACCGACAGCGACGGCTTCTTTTGTTTCCGCTCCTGTTTGTTCCGTTTATCGTCACGATGCAATCCCTGGATGTACATTCTAATCGGACTCTGCTCAGCGGCCACCTGGGCCACTTTAGGAAGGCGTGGAATTTTGACCTTAGGAAGTTTCAATTTCTCATGTTTCGTATAGTGACCGAGCCAACGTGACCATTCCAGTCGTGTCATGCAAGTGTGCACCAACTGTTCCGATGGGTCATCCTCCTCATCGGGTTCTTCATCTTCATCGCTTCTGTGGTCCATAGCGCGATACTTCTTTTTCAACGGTAGATCCTTCTCCGGTACATCGATCTCCCGCCCAGCCCTCTTGTAATGCTCATCAACCAATACAGCTTCATCCTTCAACTCCCGCCTGGCACTCATCAGCTTGTCGTTGTATTTCTCAAACTCAATCTTTGTTCTGGGAAGAACCTTTGGTTCTCGTTTTACGGATCGATTAAGCTCCTCCAGCCTATCGACGAGCTCTTGCCTGAATTGATGCTGCCGTTTGTTAAGATAATCCTGCTCCGGAAGGTTCTTCAAAATTTCTTCCTCATCCAACGGTTCCGGTGATTTGTCGCGTTCCGCTTGTGCTTTCTGCTCTTCCATCTCCTTTCTTTCATACCGATTCCACATCTGCTGCCGTATTCGATCCATGTAGGATTGTTCGTGCTCTTGAACGCGTGCTTTGTCTTCCGCGTGAACTATCTCAGTTGGGATGCATTCCCTAAGTGGTGCAAGGGTTTCCTCTATCGCTGATTGTTCCACCACATCTTCGTCAACCGTGTCAATTGTACTATCCGAGGAGATTTCCCACGACTGCACCTCCTCCGGTTGTTTGTCCTTTTCCTTGAGGTATTCTTCGTACTGTCGCGATTTGAACAGCTCCTTCCTCGCGCGGAAGAACGATTTCTTGCATTCTTTCATAACCGCATTTCTCTTTGGTCTCTTCTGAAACTCCTCCCAGCTGAGTTCACACAAGTCATTCTCCCTATCAGACTCACTACTCTCATTCTCATCGGAGTTGACATTATCCGCAAGAACAACACTTTTAACGACCTTCAGTGCAATTTCACTGATTTTCGAAGGTTTCTTTTTGGCGCATAGATCCGATGGAAGTGGCTCTGTTATAGCAAAAGTACTGACATCCGTGACCCGTTTATGGAAGATTTCGTCGATAGGAGTTCGCTTGTGGAATGGATCCGGTTTCGTTCGCTGGCATGGTTGTTCAGGCGCCGGAACGTCCAGACCTCCCAGTTGACTGTGATAGGCCGGGAGGGCTTTGAATGGGATGTCGAAATTTTGAAAGTCGTACGGACGGTAAACGGCTGGAGCTTCTCGGTTCCATTGCAAGCGAGGTGCGACAGTGGAGCGGGTTGTTTCGTTGTAGGGGACATTCAGGATTGTTGAGCCCTCGGAACTGGATGATTCGGAGGAGGTTGTTGAGATGGTGGGATTTATTGATGATCTGGACTGCTCACTTGATGAGGTCGAATTGCTTGAGAAAGATTGGTGCAGGCTTGGGGAGGAGTCGGTCCGTAGGCCTTTACCACCCTGGAAACGATGTTGAGTGGAAGAGCAAGTGGCTGATGACATTTTTGTTAACGATGGCAAACTCACAATAATGGTTGCTGTGATCCAGAATTTTTGTTTTGTCATGCGTTCTGAGAGACGGCACCTACAATGAATTTTAACAGGCGCGTAAAATTTCCTCTCGTTTAATTCCAAGCCAAAGGAAGCGTGAACAAGGAAATTGTTTGCAATCTTTCATGCGCCATACAACAATGTTTGCCATCTTTCACACAACAGGCTAAATTCAGGCGTTATGCCATTCATTTCTGCCAAATCTAGCGTTCCCTTTATGTGCATTAGATAACGCAGAAAATTCAATGTTTCTTTTTATCTGTGTAGTTTCTACTGCGGTTTTTTTGCGTGTAATAATCAACAGTATTTCGCACACACACGCATACCAGCAGCAATGACGTCTATATAAGGTCAGGTCCAGTAGCCAAAACAATATGAGTGAAATGAGCAAAACTCGTTCATGACACCAATACCACCGCACTCCTTGCACACGCTACACAAGAGCACTGAAAGTGCTACGTCATACTATTTGTCTTCGATTCGTTCGCTCCGTGATTGTATATTATGTGCGCTATAAAACTTAATTTTTCAACCGATTCTAGTCTATCGATGATGGAAAATTGGTTCTACACTGATAGGCAAAATAAAGAGCCCAACTCATCATTTTTTTTTAATTTAGCTCATGTATATGGTTCAAATTAAAGTAAAAACACTGTAGTCTTTTTTGCTATCTTATTTTTTATATTCTTTTCAAGTTTCACTTGTGGAATAATAATAAACCAGAGTTCGACTTGGAGAAACAAAAATCAATTCGTGATGAAAAAAAAACAGTGACAAAAAAAAGTGCCCACTTCACCAAGTTCTTCACATTTCCCCCCCCCCTTTCCACCCCCCCTTGGGTGGGGCCCCCCAGGAGGTTCCCCCCCCTCCAAAAACCCTTTTTCAAAACCCCACCGGCCTTTCCGCATGCTCAATAGGCTTTGTTTGCTGATAAATGGGCGCTTCCGGGCAACTTTGTAAATCAGCCCTTGTGCTACAAGACGACGACGAACAGTTCGACCAGAAACTGATAGCTGAAGGATTTTCTGGATCACACTTTTAGGTTTTTCTTGGCTTCACGCATGATCTTGGTGTCCGTTTGTGTATTTGTTTTGCGCTTCGTGCCTCTGCCTGGGCAAACCACCACTGATCCGAACGTTTTTTGTTTCAGTAGAATTTTCCCAACCGCTGCCTTACTAATACTGTACTTCCTAGCGACAGCTCAGTGCGATTCACCGTTGTGCACATCACGAACCACCAATTTTTGGATACACAAGGGACTTACTTTCAAAATCACTACGTTCTTCGTTTTTTCAACTGAATCAAACGCGATCACGTTTACAAATGCACCAGGTCAAGCCGTTTGCTTCAAAACACGGTTATATCAACAATCAATATGCAACTAGCAATTTGAAATTGGTTCACTGTTGTAGAACCCCTTGGTCCGACGTACACCTTGAAGCCAGCACCTAACTATACATACTTGCGCCTTTTTTTTATTTGCCGTGTTATTTTGACAGAATATTTGAGAGTGTGTTCGTGTGAGTTCATTATTAGGGCCGTATTATTAAGCTTGGGACCGAGCTTGGGACCAATGTGCTAGTACTGACTGAGCCAAGAAAAAAATCGTATTTGTTCGGGACCTACTGGTCTTAGAGTTAGTCTATGGTTATATCGAGTTTTGAAGCCGGCACTTTTTTTTGTCACTGTTTTTTTTTCAATACAAATAGATTTTTTAGTTCTTTAAGTCGAACTCTTTTTTAATTATTATTCCATTAGTGAAACTTGAAAAGATATCAAAAAAGACTACAGTGTGTTTACTTTAATTTGAACGAAAAAAATGAGAGTAATTCAAAAAAATGATGAGGTGGGCACTTTATTTTGCCTATCAGTGTATGTCGCTGCTCGATTGTCAAGTCCCAGCGTTTGAAAGTTATTGTGGCAAAAATTCAATTGCCTCAGTTAAATTCACTATAAATTACCATGTTATCGGGGGGAAATGCATCTGCTCAATAAATGGCATTTGTATCATGATTATTTCCACAATTCAGCATTTATAATAAACGTTTGAACCGATTTTTTTTATCTGAACCTATGCACGCCCATAGAAATTGGAATAGTGTTACGTCATCACTCCTCGGCTCAGCAATGTTTACCTTATTTTTGCTTCCAATACAAGCAAGCAGTACGTTGCCCCAGACCTTATATAGACGTCATTGCACCAGCAGCACAATAGATCATTGCAGCGGATGGCACGATGGCGTCATCAAGGCAGTTTTGACAGTAAGGGAGCTTGTTTACGTGGACTTAGAATATTTTCGAAAAGATCGGTTTGAGATTTTGTACTCAGAATTTATTAAGGATTGAAGTAAAATATCCGGAAAACAGACACCAGTGCTTATTTTTACATCATTTCCTGAATCTAATCGTACAGAATCCGGAAAAAGCCAATGACAATTTTCTATAGATCTATAGATCATTGCACAGAATTTCTTAACCTCACTTGTTTGACGGTTCAGGGAGCTTGTTTACAAAGTGTTAGAATTTGAACCGCTCAAACGAAATTTTTCATTGGCTTTTTCCGGATTCTGTAAGATTTGATTCAGGACATGATGTAAAAATAAGCACTGATGTCTGTTTTCCGGCAATTTTACTTCAATCGTAATAAATTTAGAGCACAAAATCTCAAACCAATCTTACCGAAAATATTCTAAGTCCACGTAAACAAGCTCCCTGAACTGTCAAAACTGCATTGATGACGCCATCGTGCAATGATCTATAACAAAGTCTTTAGTTCCTCTAACGTGATGGTGATTCTAGTTTGTGTGGCAGGGCAATGGCCCAACGCAATGTGATCGGAAACGGAACGGCAACAGCAAGTTTGACAGTTGTTGAAAATGACTTCGATGTGTCCAATTAGAATCGGCTTGGATCCAGCCTGTTTTCTTCCCAACAAGCAGGCCTACTCAGATCCGTTTTTTCCGCTGCCGTCATCATTGTGGTTGGGCCATAAGAGTTTCGAGAAATTTATGCTTGGATCTTTGTTTACCTCTTTGTTATCAAAATCAGATCACCCAAATAAGCTTACGGACTAGTATCAACAACACTAGTATTGTATTTCCTCTGTTTCTTTTTCGAGCGTTTGAATTATTCCTTAATTTTTGCCGCCGAGGGACACATTGGTTCGAGTTGTCCTGCAAATTCTATAAATGACCGGAACCGTTTTCAATTTTATCCTAGTTCTGGTTGTTTGGCTCTCTTAACGATCATTAATTATTCCAGAAGCAACCAGTCAACGACAATTTAGACAAACTTCTAGGTTTTCTTTATTCAATATTGGATTTTCAGGAAAATCCTAGGGAAAAATTGAAAAACTGAACGGATTTAAATGACTTGAAGGATTTGAAATATTTTCAGGACACTGAATTTGGGTGGTTCAGGAAATGATGAGAATCTGGAGTATTTAAAGGGTATGGATTATTTGTACGATTTAGATGAGAGATATTTGGATGGTTTGGAAGATTCGAAATGTTTGGAAAATTGGAAGCATTGAATGAATTTAAAAGAACATAAATATTTAAAGGATTGGAATCATTTCAACTTTTTAAATAAATGGAATCTGGGTAGTTAAGGATATTTGAAGGTTCTAGAGTACTTAGAGATTATGGATAAAATGAATGATTTAGATGATTAAGATTTGAAGAATTTGAAGAATTTAAGAGAATAAACGAGTTTGGAAAACTTGGATGATTCTGAAAAATTTGTGGAATACTAGGATTTTTAGAATTTAAAGGAATTGGAGGAATTTGAAGTTTTCAAAAATTAAACGGTGGGTTTAATGGATCTGAAGAATTTGAAGATTTCAATGGACTTCAGAGATTTTAACTGATTTCGACTGAGTGGGTGATTTGGAGATTTGAAGGGTTGGTGGATAATTTAATAAATTTGGAGGGCTTGAAAGATATTGAATATTTGAAAAATTCGGTTGTTTTGTAGGGTTTTGAGACATTTCAGAATTTAATCGACTTAAAAGATTTTTACGGATTTGGAATGAGTAGAAGATTTGGAGGATATGAAGGACTGTGTGGATCCGGAGGATGTGGAATATTTGAATAAGTTGAAGCATTGAAAAAATGTAAAAGAATTCAACAGATTCAAAGTATTAGATGCATTCGGATCAATTCAACGATTGAGATAAAGCGAAGGGAAAAATTTTCAAAGAAAATTGATGATAAAGGGTGTCCACGATGAAATTGCCACACACAAAATTGATTCGCAAAATTCGAGTTTTCATCCGATTGCCATCAAATTTTCAGGGATTGAGAAATAACTATTAAACTTCATTTTACCATTTTACTCGTATTTTATTTACAGTCCATACGCAAATGCCCGCACCTTGGCCTTAACCCCGGCCATAAGATTCTGCACAACCTGTGAATCAACCGTTTTTTGCATGTAAACCCATACTCTCTTCAGTTCCTCGACTGTCTTCACTACCTTAGGTCGTTTAAGAAGGTGCTGCTTCATAATCGTCCAGTACTTCTCGATGGGGCGGAGCTCCGGAGTGTTGGGAGGGTTGAACATTTTCGGCACGAAATTGACCTTATTGTCCGCATACCACTTCAGCACGTCCTTGGAGTAGTGGCATGAGACCAAATCCGGCCAGAAGATTGTTGGGACGTTGTGGGCCTTCAGGAGAGGAAGCAGCCGCTTCTGGAGGCACTCTTTTATGTACACCTGTCCGTTCATCGTGTCCTGCGTCACGAAAGGTGCACTCCGCTTCCCGCACGTGCAGATGGCTTGCCAAACCAGGAATTTCTTCGCAAATTTGGAAATCTTCTGAGTGCGGACATGCTCCGGAACGCTGAACTTATCCATGGCCGTGAAAAACAGGTTGCCGGGGATCTGTTTTAAGTCGGCCTTCACATATGTTTCGTCGTCCATGATGCAGCATTCAACTTTCGTCAGCATGTTGAGATACAACTTCCTGGCACAGGTGTTGGCGGACTTGTTCTGCTTCTCGTTGCGATTAGGGGCCTTTTGTACCTTGAACGTTCGAAGCCCAGCCTTAGTTTTGGCTTTCTGGACAAAACTTCGGCTTAGGTGCAGCTTCTTAGCCACATCCCGAACGGAGGCGTTCGGATTTCGGTTGAAGGCCCCAACTACGCGGTTGTGATTTTTGGTGTTGTACGGAATACTTTTTCCTTCACTTCTGTGCTTCCGATCGGTGGTCAACCGTTCCTCGAACCGCTTAATCACTCGCGACACCGTGGAATTCGCGATTCCCAACGTTTTAGCGATGGAACGATGCGAGAGATCCTTGTTCTCGTGATGAATGCGCAAGATTTTATCACGCACGAGCTGTTCTTTCGACTCCATTTCCGCGAGTTTTGATCACAGGACTTTAAAACATGCAGGATGTAAATAATGCACTATGAACTAAATCCACCCAAATTTTCATTAAATTCTACCCAACGGTTAAGAAGTTAGAGCAATTTCATAGTGTGGCAATTTCATCGTGGACACCCTTTGAATGAAAGATTTAAGAAAGTTGGGGATTGGAGTTGTCTGGCCGTAATTTTCTTCTCTCCCCCCTCCACCCAACAACAAAACAACACACAAAAATTTACCACACAACAAAAACAAATACTAACCCATTTTTTTTACCCCCCCCCAAAAAAGGAGAATTCCTTTCCCCCTCCCGCCCCGAAGGAACCGCCGCGTGAGCCCCCCCAACATTAAACCACCACCCCCCAACCCCAGGTAAAGTGTCAAAAATAAATAAAAATAAATTTTGAGAATATGGAATATGTGATGTATTTGTAGCATTGAATGAATCTTAATGATATGAATGGATTTGAAGCATTTGGATCATTTGAATGATTTCGATAAAAGGTATCAGGGCAATTTAGGAGAATTGGACGATCTGGAGAATTTGGAGAATTTGGATGACATGAATGACTCAGACGAGTTAGATTTAAAGAATATGGAAGAATTTAGCGGGTTTGAAGGATCGTTTCACTGATTTGAATAAATGGGATCTGGGTGAAGGATCTGGCGTTCTTAAAAAATATGGATGACATGAATAATATAGATGTTTTAGAAAATTTCGAGGATTTAAAGGAATTGGAGAATTCAATGGATTAAAAGATTTTGGGGATTTGGATTTTGGTGAAATTGAAGGATTCAAGGGATTCTTCTGGTTTGGAGGATTTTGATTGATTAAGATGATTTGGAGGACTTATATGGCTTTGCTTGGAAACATTCTGTGGATTTAAAGAATTTTAAGATGTTGGAAAATCCAATCGACTTAGAAGATTTTAGCGGATTTGGAATGAGCGCAAGAGTTGGGGATTTTGAAAGGCTTGAAGGATTAAAAAGATTTTGAGGATCTTGGGGATGTAGATGATTTGGAGAATGTGGAGGAACTGAAAGATTTATTGAAATTGAAGAATTGATTCAGTCTAACCGATTTTTAAGGATTTAAGGAACTTTTAAAATAAATTGGAATTGGGTGATTGAGAAGATTTGACAGATCTGTAGTATGTGGAGGATAAGGATGATTTGTACGAATTAGATGAGTGAGATTTGGAGAATCTGGAGGGTTTAAAGGTTTTCACAGATTTGAAGGATTTAGAAGATTTGGAGCATGAGGAAAATATAAGACTCTGAATGAATTCAGAAGAATTTCACGGAGCTTCCAAGCCACGGAGTTTGAAAAGCCTCCAACTTTGGAAGATTAATAGGATCCAACATGGAGTGCCCCAAATTGTTTTTAAATTTGGAGGATTTTGAGATATTGGAGAATCCAATCCATTTAAAAGGTTTTAAAATATTTGGAGGTATGAAAGGTTTGGGGGATATGAAGGACTTTGAGGATTTGGAGAATATGGGGGATTCCTAGAACGTGGACGATTTGGAGGATCTGAAGGATTTTGAGGGATTTAAATAACTTTGAAGGTAAATTGGATTTTTGTGATTGAGGATATTCAAACGGATCTGGAATATTTGGAGCATATGAATGATTTAGATGAGAAAGATTTGGAAAATTTGGAGGCTTAAAAGTATTTGGAGGATTTGGAGGATATGGAAGGGTTTAAAAAATGTGGCGAATTCAAAACATTAACCCTTAAATGCGCACGATACTAAAGAACTATCATAAAAAATAAATTTCTTTTTAAATACGTTCACTGCTGTTAAACTTACAACTGCTTCGATAAAGTGCTCCCAATTCACACGACTGCTTCTTCGAAGTCTATATAACAATTTCAGTGGATTATTTCCCCAAAAGGAAAAGAATTATTTTTTTAAGCGTTTTCCGGTATGTTGTTTTAAAGCAACATTGCGCATTTTAGGATTAATAAAAACTGATCAGATCTGGAATCGTGGGAGATTTGGAGATAAGCCATTTTCAGAATTTGAAGAATTTAAATTCTTAGGATTTGGAGAATTTATTGAAATGGTGGATTTTGGAAGATTTGGAGGATTTGAAGGATTTGAAGGATTAAAAGGATTTGGAGGATTTGCAGGATTTGGAGGATTTGGAGGCTTTGGAAGATTTAAAGGACTTGGAGGAATTGCAGTATTTGAAAAAGAAAACTCTGGATTTGGATGATTTTGAGAATTGAAATATTCGATCAATTTTAACGATCTCAACGGATTTGGAATGCATGGAAAATTTGTAGAATTTGAAATACTTAGAATTTGGAGGATATGGATTTGGAGGATTTTGATGATTTTCAAACGAACGATCGATTTAAATAAATGCTATTTGATTTCGGAGATTTGGAAGATCTGAACGATTTGAAGAATATGGGTGATTTGTACGATTGAAATAAGTGAGATTTGAAGGAATTGGTAGATTAAGAGGATTTGAAGAAATTGAAGAATTGAATGGGCTTAATGAATTTGGAATATATGGAAGATTTAGTGGATTGACAGGATTTGGAGGGTTTGACGAATTTAGAAAATTTGAATGATGTTTAGGATTAAGATACTTTGGATTTGGAGGATTTGGGAGATTTCGTGCATTTGGTGTATTTGTAGGATTTGGAGGGTTTGGAAAATTTTGAGAACTTGAAGGACTTGAAAAAATGATGGGTTTGGAGGATTTTGAGAAGTTTGAGACTTCAATCGATTAAAAATATTTCACAGAATTTGGAGTCTCTGTAATATTTGGACGGTTTGATAGACTTGGAAAACTCGAAGCAACTGGAGAATTTAAAGTTGGAGAATTGAATGGATTTAAAACATGTTGACATGTTGTAGTTAGAGTATAAGGAGGCTTTGAATTATTTGATCGAATAGATATATGGGATTTGGGTGATTCAGGACCAGGCGTATTTGGAGGATATGGATGATTTAAACAATTCAGATGCGTAGATTGTGCTAACTTTGGCACTAAAAGAAATAAAAGGGCAAGAAAGTTTAAAATCTTCATTAAAATTCTATTTCATCTTGTAATTTTTTGATTATTTCATTCCCAAAATTGCAGTTTTTTCTATCCAAGTGACTCATTTTATCGTAATGCATAAATGACCATCGCAGCTTAGGGAAATGATTTTGTTGTTGATGATTACTCGAAACTTGATTTTATGATCATTTGAATGTTTTCGGTGAAGAAGAAGGCTGTAGAAGTGCATTTAGAACATTAAGTTGAGAGCAAGCAATAAGCTTGAAACGCTAAGCAAGAAAAGAATGAAAATTGTGTAGGTTCAGCAGATTAGTAAGTTGGTGTGGGATTTGGAGGGTACGGAGAATTCAAATTGAACTATTCACACATTGTTCGAAAAAGCATTGAAAATTAAAATCTTTGTTTAAACACCTTTAAGACTTCTAAAATTGCAAAACTATTAAGATCGATTATTAAGAGTAGACGAATGTACAGGACTAAGAGAATTAAAAAAAAGAGTAAGAGCATTTAGAGAATTTGGAGGATTTCAAACAACGTATTTAGAGATGTGAAGGGTCTTGAAGTTTTAAGGACATGAATGTTGGAATGATTTGGATGATTCCGAGAATTGTATCAATGAAGAAAACAAAGATTATTCAAGTGGTTTGAAGTCCTGAATGATTGAGAAAATTTAGGGGATATTGGTAATTGTGAATTACAAAAATTGATGCTGAAGGCTTGGAACGCAGAATTAGCAAAACATGATTTTTTTGAAAAGCTAGTTTGGAGAACTCTGACAATTCGAACAATATGATGGATTTGAGATACTCAAAGTATTCCGGGCATTAAAGGAATGTGCAAAATTAAGAGAAGAAGAAGAAGTCTGATAAATTTTGAGGAATTCAGTGGGAGTGGGGGTATTTACATAATGTTTTACATTTGTCTTAACAACCAAATTTACACACGCAAAAGTAAACTTAGCCGGCGTCGGTGGTGTGGTGGTAAGCGTGACTGCTACTTGGCACCCCAGTTGGTCTGGGTTCAATCCCAGTCGACGTCGGTGGTTTTTCAGAGGGGAAAAAATCTTGTCACGTCTTCCTTCGGAAGGGAAGTAAAGCCGTTGGTCCCGGCTCATATTCATGAGTCGTTAGGTAGGGCCCAGGTGGTGGAGTCGTCTTCCTGGCGTCGGTGATTATCACCATGTGAGGAAATAGGCCGACGTAAAATAAAGAAAAATAAAAAAAAGTAAACTTCCATGCAAGAAAATGTCACGACATTTTTATACAGTTTTTTACATGCGAAGAAAAAAAAATCTGCTACCACCAGTCACGCAGTTATCAAACTGTTTAAAAATGTCGGCAAAAAAGGGGCAACATAGTTTTCTTTCTGTTTCCATTCTTCGCGGTCGCTTGAACTGTACCTAAAATTTATTGTGCGGGCCTTAACATTTCCAGATTATTTGAACAGTTATGAAAATTGGCAGAACATGCTACCTTGCTTGAAATTACCAAGAGTTTTCGCATAACTCTTGATAAGGGTATATTTTCGTTCATCGATTCGCTTCCACGACTTTCTCTTTGGTTTATCACGGCTAAACAATGGAATTTACGGTTCTGGCAACAGTTAAGATCGAGAGAAGACATTGTTGGCTTGCATATTGAACAACAAATTTTGCTGGAAAATGATTTTGCAGCCACGTTATTCACAAAAGAGAAAGTCGGTGGAGAGAATCGATAAACGAGGATATGATTTTTTTCAAACGTTATGCGAGCGTTTATAGAATTCCTAAAATTTTAAGAACTCTAGAGCGCTTTGAATTGGTGGCATTTTTAGCTGAAATTTTTCTCTTTGAATCAAACCATAAGCTTTACTTCTCACGAGGCATCTTAACTCTTTCTTTCATTTCCATTCTCTTCCCTCCATTAGTATTCAATCAAGGCGACGAAGGCCGCTCCTGGTACATCCTGCTCAAAGGTTCGGTGGATGTTGTGATCCATGGCAAAGGAACCGTCGCGACGCTCAAAGAGGGTGACGATTTCGGCAAATTGGCCCTCATCAACGATGCTCCCAGGTAGGTCCAACAACCCAGGGGAAAACAATTAATAAATGCAAATATGTCAGTGGTGACGAATAAGGGATAAAAGCGCACCATCGTGACGTAACGAAGGTTCCGGAAATACGTTTGAAGGAGGAACGACAAATGTTTTAAGTCTATTTTTGGAAGAATTTTTATTTTTTGTTGAACGGTGGTTGGTGCCATTTTCTTTAATTATTGGAAAGCGGTACCCAAGCGCTGACGGGGGAGACCCAAAATTAATCGCTTCTAATGGGTAAATTATGTGACGACGACCGGCGAAGGAAAAACTGCAGTAATTGGTCTAATGGGTACTAATTATTCGGGAACATTACCGCGCACAGTTTTAATATGCTTTCGTGGGCAAATTCCGGGCTATTGTAAAATAACGCTCTGACCTCGCTTCCAGACCGACTAACCTCAATTTAACTGGTTCTGTTTTTCTCACTCGACTCACAAAACCAACAACACTTTAGAGCGGCAACCATCGTGCTCAAGGAGAACAACTGTCACCTGCTGCGCGTGGACAAGGAACACTTTAATCGAATTCTGCGAGACGTCGAGGCCAACACGCTGCGGTTGCAGGAGCACGGAAAGGACGTACTAATCCTGGAACGGGTTGCGAAACAGCGAGGACACTCGGCTTTCAAGTAGGCTTCCCCTTCCGCTTTGACCTGGTAGTTGGTAGCAAATCCCATAAATTGCATGTGGAACACTCGACTTTCATTTCACTCTACCTTCATGTGGTTGCTTTCTTTATGCTTGTTTGTTTCCAATAAGATTATAAGTAGACAACAATTGTTTTGAAGTTTGAGTTGATTACTCTCTATCCCTCCGCTTTCATTTTCAGCGAGGCGTCTAACCTACTAAAATCAACCCATGTTTTAACTGATCTGAAAATACATACATACATCACAGCACACAGAACATATTTCCAAACAAGAAAACAAACCAATATTTACAACAACAACGAAGTCAAGACAAATGTCAAAACAACTCTCATGATCATGATTAACTGTACTCTACCCACTCACGTAGCTTTCCACTCGCATTGCATGTTTACCAGGAAATTTTAATTGGGAAAATTTATTTATGCTTTCACTCGCCTCTTCCTCTCAAACCTACATCATCCATTCCGCATTTTCAGATGACAATGTAGTCAATGTTTCCGAGAAATGTTTTCTTTTCTTCTGTATTTCAACCTGTTTACGAGGAATGTTTCCACCCGCAGCACGTGTCACCCAACAAATCCATCCTTTTTTTTCTCCAACGTCGCTTCCTTTTTCGGATCCAACTACCTGCGACCTTTCTAATTTTCTAACCGGTTTCTTCCTTCTTCCCCCTATTCACCACCCTTCCCAGATACACTGTGATGTCCGGCACGCCACAAAAGATGCTGGAACACCTGCTGGAGACAAGACTGGGCGGTCAGGCGGGACCAAACGATCCATTTTTGGACGACTTTCTACTGACCCACATCGTGTTTATGCCGACGCCGATTCTCATCGACGAGCTGGCCAGCACCTACCACGCGGACACCGAGGTGGACATGCGGACGGCGAGCGAGGAGGACCAGGAGTACTTCATGACCTGCAAGCGGCGCGTGGTGCAATTCATCCAGCGATGGGTCCTGGCAGTGCGACATGCCGTTTTCGACGATCCGCTGGCCGTGGAGTTCATTGAGGTAAGTGTCGAAAACATGGAATCTCACACCTCACTCGGGGGGCATCATCGGAGATACGTGATTAAAATCTTCATCCATCGTTACAAGCAACGCTCACTCGTCGACAACCATCAGACTGAGATGATTGCCTTTTGATGTGACGTGCTACGAACGACGGCAAGGATAATGGCAAATCAGCAGACTTCACGGCAGGTTCCAACGTGGGTGCTGGTCTGACGTCTGAAGCGGAGACGGAACGATGGATGTGTTTTATCACAGCGATTTGATCCTTATCGATGAAAACATAATCCGCTTTAGATAGTCTTTTCCTCGCCTACTGAGGAGGACCCACTTGTTGAAGGGGTGTGACACCAATCCATTCAACGCGCGTAGATGAACTCCCTTTTTACCGGGATGTTATTGATTGGCGAAAATGATGTTATTTCTGGGGTTCCGCTCAACCTGGTGTTCGAGTGTTATTTCAAAGTTGTTGTTGAAGATGGTATTTAGATTCCAATCACAGGCTCCTCCTACCAGAGAAGTCAAAATTGACAGCATATCAACCTGATTGGATTCAAATCCTCACAAAAATCCCACTGGTGCAGCAAACCGGTTTTCCAATCTCATTTCGTTCCGGAAAATCGTTCCGCTGCACTTTTCCCCGATCTGTTCGGTTGAAGACTGCACACATTCAATCGCACATTTGACAACCCTACATCGAAAGCGGTGCCGTTGATTATTGCTGCATTATAATAAATCATTTCGATTCGGAAATCTGTCTGGTTCGAAATCTGTGACAGAAATAACAATACCGCTCAGCGGCGAATAGTAAATCGAATTCGCGCGCAATCTTCCAGCTACAACTGTCAGAAAGCGGTGGTCCCAGATGGTGACACATGGTTGGGTTGGGGTGGGGTGGATTCGATTCGCTTCCCATCGCATAAAAGAGTTTAATTTCCCAGCTGAATTACAGCAACGCTCGGTGCGACGACTCACAGCACAGCACTCAGATGAAGGTAATTTCCGATGCTGCACAGAGTCGGGGACGCGAGCAAATTGACATTTCGCGATTGGAAGCATCATCGTTTGGCAGGGCTGGGATTACAGTGATGGTTGCTTTGGAGTGTTGTTTGTTGTTCGAATCCCTAACAGTTGTGCTAATTATTTGCAAGAATCCGTTGTTCAAATATTGCTCGGGCGGTTTCCAGCTTGATCTCATGTGTTGTTCTGTTGATTTTGCTTTCAGGTGTGTTTGCTAAACGCAATGACTTGGAGATTAAGACTTCGATACTTAATATGCAAAACAAATTGTAGTCAGTTGTGATAGCTTTGGAGAAGTGAACACTGTTGTAAGAGTTCAAGTTAATCCACCAATGGTGTGATCTGACCCTTCTTACCCTATTCAACATTCAGTCACTTCCTAGAATTAGAACGCTGGTCACTTCTTCGGGTGACTCGGAAACTTGGTCAATTTTGAGTCTGATCACAACTGGCCTTCTTGTTAAATCCTCAAGCAATTTAAGGTAGCGCATGATGGGTTTTTGATCCAGTAAATCAAAATTGCCGTTGCTCGAAACATGTTCGAATGTGAACGATCTGATCTTGGAAACTTGATATAATCATCTTTGAATTCCTGTGTGATTTAAGGTGTCGCACGAGGGTTTATGGTCCATTTCAGAAACTGGCCTTTTTTCCAGGGGTTTTGGTCTCAGTGTGTGCCTGACCATGTTTCCTCCCATGTAACATTGCCAAAACCATCCAGCTTTATTGAGTTATATTAAAGTTTTATGAAAGCCACTAGGAATCAATTTGGTTTTATTATAAAGCCAAGAGGTGCCAACAGGATTTATATTTTAGTCAGGTTTATGAGAACCTAAGCAGTAGGTTTTCAACGATCTTAAAACCTTATTTTCTCAAATTTCTTTTACACCTATCAAAGGTTTTATTTCGACCTTATGAACTCGGAAAAGTCTGTTTGCCGGCTTACGACATATTCATATTATCTTATTATAATCAGTTGAAAAAGCATTTAAAACTCATTTTGCCTTCAGTAAATACAATCAACGGCAAATTGGCATTGAGGGAAGTCGCCATAAACAACTGCTCAAGTAAGCGTTTCTAAATAAATGCACGTTTTTAAGGGAGTTTTAGAAACCTTCGTGATCCATACAAAAATATGACGGCCGCAAATCCCAGTGATAGCGGCTTTTACCGGACAGTTTCCGATTATAGCAAATAAATAGTATAATTCTGATCTTACCTATTAGCGATCTCTCTTTTGTTGGACCTATTTAGCTGATTGTCAATGCTTTTATTAACAAATTGGTTTCAGTTATCCTAGCTGTTAAAACTGTAGATACATATTCTTTATAAATAAAGCATTGCCAACAAATGGTACAACTACGGTAGCTATTCACTATGAATGCACTGCCACCTAGTTTTTAAAGGTGGAATTATTGATTGTTCATGTTTCTGGCGGGTACTGGGGACGCAACGACATTTGTAGGAAACAAATAAAAACTTATGTTAGCTTCAGTTTGGTTTTAAAATGGCAAAAAACATGACTAAATAGTTCTATAGTAGTCATTGCAACGATAAATTTACTTTTTGGCAAAACTGTGATTTGTCCTATCGCCATATTGATATACAAGGAATAATTGAAATGTGGAAACAAAAATGCCCCAAATGCTAAATGTACTGCAAATGAACTTTAAATCGGAGTTCAATTTCGGCATTCTCTTTGATAACCCTATTAAATTTAATTTTTTATTAATATCCCCCCCACCACACTACCCTTCATTAAAAAAAAACAAACAACAACAAAACCAATACCTTCCCTTTCCCATTTTATTTCTCAATGTCATAACATGTTTATTACTATTATTAGTCAACAGGTAAAATGTTTACCCCAATGACAAATTGCATTACAACTAAAATCACAAAAAAAGTACAAATATAGTATCTAACAAACATAATTTAACATAAAACACGTCTAAAACTACACTTATTTGTTTCTCGGGACAAGTTGAAATTAAATACACTGAAGCACCTGTTGAAGACACGAGACATGCTGCGCATTGGTTCATGTAAGCCATAGTTAGTCCTTGCAGGCGAAATGTTGAGGAACGAATGTGAACGAAGATTGTGACGACGTATGTTGATGTTCAAGAGGCTCAGAAGCGAAGAACTGTCCACGTTTCCTTGCAGGAGGTCTCCAATAAAGCATGCTTTTGCCACGTTGCGCCTCGCCTCTAGTGATTCCAGATTTATCAGCATACAGCGGCTTACATAACTCGGCAAGTTGAGTGGATCTCTCCACCTGAGATGACGTAGAGCGAAACGGATAAATTTTCGCTGAATGGCCTCGATGCGTTGGATTTCATTCTGATAATAAGGTGACCATATGACACTAGAATATTCCAGGATAGGACGCACAAGTGAGCAGTACAAAGCTTTCAAACAGTAAACATCTTTGAACTTTTTGGCAAAGCGGAATAAGAATCCAAGCTGCGATGACGCTTTAGCCACTACGTACGCGACGTGATCCTTGAAATTCAGTTTGGTATCAATCAGAATCCCCAAGTCCTTTACTGTCGATGCGCGCTGTAGTTGTGTACCCCCCAATGCATAGTTGAAGTGGAAAAGTGAGTGTTTCCGGCCAAATGATATAACCCAGCCTTTGGACACGTTCCGTGACATTCGGTTGATATGACACCATTCAGCGAAAACTTCCAGTTATTGTTCCAGGAATAGCGCGTCATGAGGTTTCTTAACCGTACAGTAAAGCTTAAGATCATCGGCGTATGAAAGTTTAAAGCAGTCTAGGATGAAATTGACATCGTTCATATAGAGCAAGAATAAAAACGGCCCCAAGTGACTGCCTTGGGGAACGCCGGAGCAAACCAGAAAGGATGACGAAACGTAGTCACCGATTTTGACGGACATACTTCGACCGGTCAAGTATGAATGGAGCCAGATAACCAAATTGTTATTCATACCTAGTTTGTCAAATTTAGCTACAGCAATTTGGTGATTCATTTTATCGAACGCAGCAGATAAGTCAGTGTAGATAGCGTCTACCTGTTGACCATTCTCTATCTGGCGTATCACAAACGATGTGAAGCAAGTCAAGTTGGTTGTTGTCGAGCGTTTTGGCAAAAATCCGTGCTGGTCCTCTGAGATGTAATGTGTGTAGCACCGAACAAGCTTCTGGAGAACAATCACCTCAAACAGCTTAGAAGTAGCGCTTAATGCAGCTATACCTCGATAGTTCGATACGTTTCGCTTACTACCTTTCTTGAGAACTGGGAAAACATACGACTGTTTCCAGCAGTTTGGGAATACACCAGTAACCAAGGAGAGGTTAAATATAGTTGCTAATGGTGTTGCAAGTGTATCCGCACAACGTTTCAGCACAAGCGATGGGATGCCGTCTGGACCAGATCCAGTAGATGATTTTAATTCTTTCCCTGCTGATATAACCATATCGTCGGTGATAACGAATTGCAGCCCAGGGGAAGAAAGTCGAGGAACATTTCTGGTGGCGGCGACTATTTCATGCGGGTCAAGGTGTTCGTTAGTGAAAACACTGCTGAATTGAGAGCGGAAAAGGTTGGCAATGTCCGTGGTGGAATCAGCTTCTAGCGTACCGTTAGTCATTGTAGAAGGCAGTCCGGATTCCTTCCTTTGGTCATTAACATAACGCCAGAAACTTCGAGGATTAGACTTGAGGCGGCGTTGCAAACGGTCCTGATAGGCGTTAAACAGGCGGTCATTGAGTTGCTTGTAATCATTATTCGCTTCCATATAACTTGCTCTCGTGGAGTCCGTGCGATATTTGCTATGCCATCTGAGAGATGCTCGCTTCACCTTTTTTAGATGCTTGAGATCAGCATTTGACCAGGCAGGTTTTGTCGGTTCGTGAGTAAATTTTATTGGAACAAACTGGTTGATGGCATACAGGAGGATTCCAGACATGGTCTCGAAGAACTTCGTCCCAATTGATACCTGCGAAGAATTCATTCATGCCATTGAAATCGGCCTTACTGAAATCGTAAGAGATGCTGTTCGATGTACCATGGTAGCGTTGCTGAGGGCATATCTTGAGTTTCAAAAGCACAGGAGGATGGTGCCTACTGATTTAAACGAGCGGCGACGGAGCTTGCATAACCATACATTCCTCGCATAGATCCTCACTAACGAAGCAAAGATCCAGCGTTCGGTTGTTTTCATTGACAATTCCATTCAACTGCCTGAGTCCAGCCGTGCTATATGCATCAAGCAACTTTCGTGACGCCAGGTTAATCGACGAACGAGATGTATTCGGGAAAAGGGAACCATAAGAATTATATTGCCAAGAGATCGCGCTCAGGTTAAAATCGCCCACAATGATGAGGTTGTCTCTCGGTCCCAGTTGCGAGACTATCCAGTTGAGCGAATCAAGATGCGTTTCTATTAGTGTTTCGTCGTTCACCCGATCGGGAGGGATGTAGACGACGCATAGGTAGAGTGTTGCGTCAACAGTGGTGATTGCGACCCATAATTGCTCAACTGTCGAGCTAGAAGGAGGACATATCGCACGAGATTTATAACTTGAGCGAACTGCTAGCAATACACCACCTCCAGTGCTTTTGATGCTGTTTGAAGGCGACCGGTCTTGTCGATAAACGGAATATGACTCGTCGAACAACTGATTCGTCGAAGTGTTTCCGTTGAGCCAAGTTTCGGAAAGCGCGTAAACGTCATAGCAGCCGTCACTAAAGGCCAACTGATAATCAGCGAGCAGGCTGTTGATCCCACCAACGTTTTGATAATACAACAGGATGTTTGAAGAGGCAGGTGCAACATTATTTACTTGGGATGCACTCGAGCTATGATGGGCAGCATCAAAGACCGTATCGCTAGCACAGGAACGTCTGAATTGCGACGGCTCGACTGAGCTAGGCGTCCGGCGTCTCGGGTCCGATGACGGTGAGCTCGGTTGATTAGTGAAATTGCGCGAACATGACGTTTGGTTCGAAGCAGTAAAAGCCAAAGAACCATCAAGAAACGAATCGTTCGGAAAAGCAGCGTACTTGCCTGCGGTAGGGGTTCGGAAGACCCCGACTCCCAACTCAAACGCAGGGCCGGAACGGCTGTTGTTCGCTGGCGGGATGGGCTCGACTGCAATGAGAGGGATAGGGACTTCCTCTGGGCTTCTGGCAAGTGTGCGTTCCGGTGTAGAGCAACATGACAGTTGGTGGTCGCATACGAAACTATCCCAAATAGGCACGATAGAAGCAGAAGAAGCGCTGCAACACGAAAGTTCATCAGGCAGAGAATTGTTACAAATCGATGCATACTTGCCTGAGTGAGGAGGTTGGGAAACCCCC
Source organism: Aedes koreicus (assembly GCA_024533555.2). Classification (NCBI taxonomy): domain Eukaryota; kingdom Metazoa; phylum Arthropoda; class Insecta; order Diptera; family Culicidae; genus Aedes; species Aedes koreicus. The sequence continues at coordinate 25,795 of JAHHFK020003224.1, read as the reverse complement.
CCGACCCCACCCCCACACCGCCCCAGAACCACAGCCCTACTAGGGAGTCGCAGTAGGGGATGGGAGGGAGGGTGTTTATTTTTAAAAAAAAAAAAAAAAAAAAAAAAAAAAAAAAAAAAAGAGAAAGAGAGAAGGATTACCTTTCTTCTCAACTCTAACCCAAAGTATTTTACAATATCCGGACGATTTTGGCAACCAGATCTTTCATTTAGTTTCGTTCGTTTGTTTCTTTTAATTACATACTTAATTACTTTTAAAAAAAAACTGTCGATGGTATGGTACTATTAAATAACAATGAATCAAAGAACTGCTTTAAACTGCCAATATTAAAAAAAAAAAACATTGCGCAATTCACACAATGTGCTCTAAATTTACTAGCGGAGTAACTTTTTCGAAACAAATTTAGAATGAAAAGTAATGAGCATTTACATTGATAGTAGCTTTCTTCTTGGTTCAAACGTGTGTTCTCGACTTGTTGTGGAATGTATTTGATTGGTGGAAATTCCTGAACCTATATAACTTATACTTGTTTTCTGCAATTGTCATGCAAAACAGTAATGTATGTATATTATATGGTGATCCGTTTTGTTACAAGCATTCTCTTATTCGTGAATACGCGCCGAGCCATCGCACATAAATTCGGCGGTTTCAGCGTTTTTCTCCCACAGAAAAGGAAAAAAGTTTTGAGGTAGCTCATCGAAGCTTCCGGTCCGCCTCTAAGCATCTTGCTATGAAGTACAAGATGGGTTTTCATCGATTGCCTGCCGATCTGCTAAATTTGGAAGATGTCAGCACTGAGATATCTCAAATTATAATAATCCGTCCAATATATCCTAAAACAGATGAGCCTGTACATCAATAGAAGCATAAAGTTGCCAGAAGGCATGAAAGGCATCTACGCACACTGGATTCACATTGATTGTTCATAAGAAGTTTCTAGTTGATTGATACAGTTGTAAAAAATGAAAGTTTACGAAGAAAGTGTTTGTTTCGAGCATCGGCAGTGAAAGGTTATGCCGATGCTTTATTACGCACTATTTTGCTATCAGGCATGGCGCGTTTTGTATTGTTTCGGTTATTTATAATTCGGCGATGCGAGTGATCCAGTGAAAAAATATAACAAAAATGTTTCCTGGTGAGATGTGGTGGTTCGACAGGGTGTTGGATCGACGGTTGGGATCACAATTAATTGTGATCCATAATATTGGTAGGCAAGCTCGCCGTGCCACCATATCCCAAAGCAAATAAATCACTAGCTGGATAGCTATTTGTTCAGACAAATTTGGAGAAATTGTTCTGCTATTTCTTCTAGAAACTGACTAACTTCTTCAAACGTGTTTGAACAAGCGGTTATTCGACGCTGATGTTTGTAAGTTATCTCATATTGTGATTGATTCCAATAGCATCCTTACTGTTAATATAAATAGGTTCAAATCAGAAATCGGTACTAATATTTAAATGTTTTACTAAACCCCGCTTGAATTCAGCTCATCGTTTACTAAAAAGAACCCTGCTGCCACCCAATCCTGTTATCCAATATCCCAGCGATTTCTCGTGGAAGAGGTGGTCTCGGCTTTCAATCAAACGAGTCTCACACATTCCTACTTTTTACTTATTTGACCTGCATGAGGGCGAGGCAGGTGCTGATTATTGCCTTAGTTTGGGATCACCAGTTTTTACACATTGAGGATGTATGCTAAACATGAGTAGCACGGTAGCACCTCGTCGCGCGTCGCGGATTACTAGTGTGCGTGTGCAATTGGTTCCGGTGAGCTGTAGTTAGAAGAGTGTTGCGTATTGCGGGATCGCGCCTTGCTCGCGATTCATTAAAAAAAACTGCATACAATCAATTGCGCTGTTATGTGTTGGTGACTTTTCCTCGAGCGAGCTCAGGTCCAAAGTGTCGTCGTTCGCGGGTATTGTGGAGGAAGGTAGTGTGTATTGTTTAGCAACCGTGTAATGTTAGAGGTCATAAGCGAGTTTATTTGTCTTTTTAATTCTGTTTCCTGCAACCAAGTGCCAATATCTAGAACTAGATTTTAAAGGATAATACCACAACCGTGGCTAAGGGAATTTTGATTCGGTGTGCAGGCTTAGTTTGTAAATTAATCGGTGCAAGAAGAGTGTATTAGACACAGATATCATGTTACTACTGGAAGGTTTCCGACACGTAGGCGACGGCTGGGTTGATGTGGTCGAGTGCCCATGGCGGGTCCAGCAAGACTTGGCCATCTAGGACATCGAGAAGAGCTGGTTTGCGAAGCAATAAATAATTTATTTCTCCTTTCTTTCTCTCTCTCTCTCTCTCTCCTTCTCCAACCCTCTCTCCTTCCCCTTCCTCCCATCTCTTCTCCACCCCTTTCACTCCATTATTTCCCTTTCTTTTTACCATTCTAACATTCATCCTCTCTCATCTCATCTCATCTCATATTATCTAATCATAAAAATTCTCAGTCATACGGCCCTCCCCGCCCCCCCCCCCCCCCCTTGGCTACGCCTATGCTCTGATGGCAGGAAATAAAACGGCTTTGGTGGCAGGAAACAGCTGCCGCGACTGGGTCGAGTGGTTTGGGGTATCCAATAATGCGATAGGCAGTGCGTTCTGGGAAGATTGCAGCAACGGTGAGGGACATCAGAGGTTTGTTTCGTATTCAGCAAAAACAGCGACGAGGTTTATTGTTAACATTCAGTACAATCACTTCGTTATCTGTACGATCAGTTTGTCACTGTTCCGGTCCATTCCGGGCGATTTTGGTAACTTTCTTCGACCGAGAATCATCGAACTCACGGAACTGAATACTTTCCGGCCACGAATCGCAGGAAAGGGCCACATCCCTTTTATTTTGCTTGACACCGACTTTAAAGGAAACATAGTTCAACGTCGACGGATCTATTCCTTTGGGAACTAATTTGGTAACCCGTGGTTTCTCATGTGTCTCCAAACACAGACAATCAGAGACGAGAGATGAAATTTCGTCATTCGTAGTACTGGGATGAAATGCTGATAAGTACACCCAAAGCAGATCGTCGTTTAGGTCAACGGTTTTGATTGAATCGATTGGAGCTTTTTTTCCACGTAGTATTGGTTTATTCTCAGAGCTGGACGAAGTACGGCGACGCTTTGGGGTACCACGAACAGAATCAATGCGATCATTTCTGGGCCAGCGTGGAGTTGCGCTGGTTGGAATCTTCGAATCAACTTTGACTGCCAGAGCAGTAACAACTGAATTCAATTTTGCAATATCCTCCTTCATCGAGTCTACTGCATTCGTCGTCACAGTTGCTTCATTGACGTTACGGCTCACAATATTTCGGAAGTGGCCGTTTGAAAAAAGCACCGCACACTGATCGCACATCCAGAAAACATTATTTCCGTACAAACCAAGTTGATCGAGAAGATCGACATCAACTTTGGCGCAAATTACGTGGAATGTATCACCACAGAATCCACGACAGAAACAGACAGTTTTTAGACACTTTTTGCAGGCCATGATATCAATATTTGTTGTTTCTGGAAACCGCCTTTGAGTATGCAACACAGCAATAGCGTAATAAACAGCACAACGGGGACGGGTTTAGGTCGATATGTACGACAATGGGTTTGTTTTTCGGCAGCAGATAATGGGTTGGGAAGCGACACAGATGTGATTAGGCGGTAAATGACACAGCACAATAAATTAAATATATATTTATTACGCGATTATGCACCGGATGGAGAAAAAAAACTTTATTCCGCAATAAACGATACAATAATATATTAAATGACACTGAGTACGACACAGAAAAACTAATTTAACACGGGTAAAAGTACGATTTAATAGCGGAATAAAAATAAGCCTTGTTATCGTTGCGAATATAAACACAAACATACTACTTACTTCACTAGAACATTTTCAAAATCTTTATGGTTTTATAAAGGTTTTAATAACTTTTTTTCACAATTGTCTATAGAGTGGGCAACATTGTACAAATTTTGGCTCTAAAGAAGCAAAGAGGAGGTGTTGGTAGGCATAACAGTTATGAATTAAGTTCTATAAACAAAGCCGGAAGGAGGGCTATATGGCTGGAATAAACCTAAAATTGTTACTTGGGCTTGGAAACTTGAAATTCATGTTCTCAATTTGGTGTTCTAAATAAACTTCGACGGTTCTAAACTCAGAGCTTCCAATGCCAGTTACATTTTTTTGCTAAAACAATCATACCCAAGGAGTCCACAAAAATTCTTTTACAAAAGAATTTGTTTCGACCATACCGCGAATCGAACCCAACCACCTCCAGCATAATGTTACCTTGAAGCTGCACCTTTGCCGACTGAGCTCCCTTTCATTACGACTCCAAACTAGATTAATCACGGTATTAATTACGTTCAGTACTATTGCTTGTAATTTCAATTTAACACGTACGTCTCCAACCCCTCTAAGATAGAAAAAATCAAATTTAAAATGAATTATACTCCATCGTTAGCCATCGGATTTTGATGCAGTTTTTTGAGATAGATTACAAAATTATCCCAGTTTGTGGATCACTGGTTATTGCGAAAATGTCCGTAGTTTTGAATTCCAAGGTGGGAGTACTGGGGTTAGTACTTGTTCATGACGAAACATGGCATGCGGCATATCAAACCTTATGATTTAGCAAAAGTAGGACATCAGAAGACATTTTGAGATTTTTAACCATACTGGCCACTAAAAGAGGTCCTGTGGGATCCGAGTTCCTCCGGAAAAGTGGCCATATTCGAATCTTTTCCAAAATCAGGCTTGCAACACATCAAACTTCATGATTTTTCAAAACTTTGCCTTTGGATCAATATGCATCAATATCCTTTTTCACCCAGGCTGAATCCGGAGTCACTCAACGGAAAGTAAGGAGAAGTCTTATTTGTTCAATCTATCCTACGACCATAACCAGTACGATAAAGTATCCCGGAAAATGATTTGGTTAGATAGGTATATGGTAAGAAATTCAAAGCATGTCCTTTCAAGACAAAGTTTTACAAAATCATGAGCCTTGATTGTTGTTTTTGTATTCTCCCAAGCGCGGAAGTAACGATCTTTGATGAAGTCAAAATCATGAGGTTAGATATGTCGCAAGCCAGATTTTGGAATATGGTCACTTTCCCGGAGGAACTCCAATCCCGCGGGACCTCTTTAAGTGGCAGTATGGTCAGAAAACCTCAAAATGTCTTCTGGTGACCTTGATTTACCAAATTATGATGTTTGATATGCCGCATGTCATGTTTCGCATCTAAAAATATTTTGTCCGCCATCCCTGGACAGGCGCCAGTACTCCCCAGTACTCCCACCTTGGAATAAAAACTACGAACATTTTTAGAATAACCAGTACATATCTACAAACCGGGATAGTTTTGTGATCTATTGCTAAAATTTGCATCAACATCCGATGGCTAACGATTGAGTATCATTAATTTAAAATTTGAATTTTTCTACCTCAGAGAGGTTGGGAACGTGCGTGCACCAGTCCGGGATAGTGGGTACGGATAAGCAACAAAATTTTGGCCTGGCTAAGTGACAATCCAAATTAAGTTTAGAATAAATCTGGTAGATCAAATCATTACGAAATCTGAAAAGGTTAAGGTAATATCACACTTTTTGACAATACACCAAATATTTGGACAAACAACTTTGCTAACAATGTTGTTAGCAAAGTTGTTTGTCCACGCTATCACACTTTGATTATTTTTGACAAACATCTGACTTAAAATTATTTGGTCAAATATCGAAATCGATTATTTTACAAACGTGCATCAAATATATTTGATAACGTATCACACTGTTTTTAAACGATTGCATATACATATTTGGTTGTTTGATTGTCATTCGATCGCTGTTTTGCCTGACAGTATTGTGATTAGGTTGAAAAGTTTTTGTAAAAAAAAAGTATGAACTGGGAGCAGCATATCTGCTGTTGGAAGAAGACGAACCAAAACAAAATTTTAAGGTAGTCCTCGAAACTTCAGAAAAATTCACAGAATTTCAGAGAAAACATTGGAACTCCAGAGACCTCCTTGGAATTTCTGTTAAGTCAATGTCAGAAAATGCCGAGAAGTACATGCAAGTCCCAATATCTTCAGTGTTGTTACAAGGTCATCAAATATGTCCGTTGAATTACAGTGCAGTTAAAAGAACTTCAATAAAGTCCTGAGAACTTCAGAAAACTCCAGAAAATTTAAGTGAACTTCAACGAATCACAGGAAACTTCAGCAAATTCCAGAGAACTTCAGTGAAGTTTTGAAAACTTTTGTAAAGCTCCAAAGCTTAAAAAACCACAATAATTTTAGAAAACTCTTCATAATTTCAGAGATCTCCTTAAAGCTTCAGCTCTCTAGAATCTTCCGAGAACTTCATAGAAATTCAGAAAAATTCAGATTTGTTCCAAAAACTTAAGAGAAGTTCCGAGAAGTTCAGGAAGCTCCGAGAACTTCAGAAAAATTCCGAAAATTTCAGCAAAGCTTCGAGAAATTCAGAAAGTTTCAAAAACTTCAGAGAAGTCCATACAACTACAGATAAATCCTCAAAACTTTAAAAGAGCCATCAGATTATAAATAAAGCAAAACTTCAGCCAAGTTCTCAGAACTTATTAAAGAAACTCCAGAGAAGTTTACATATATTCAGAAAAGTCCTCGAAAGTCCTAGGAACTTCAAAGAAATCCTCGACACTTCAGTGAGTAAAACAAACGGAACTCTAGAGAAGTCTTTAGAACTTCAGAATTGTTCAGTCATCGGATTAGATTAGGAAATAACTCAAGTAACCTGAAATGTTGAATTGTATGCATTTTTGCATTAATGTGACAAATAATAATGTTGCCATTCCGGTGATTGAAAACTATTTAGGATACCGATATAGAATCAAAATAGCGCAGAGGGCGGAGCCTATCAAACGTAATTTACGTTTGAGAATGGTCATAAACAAAAAAAAATCTTGGGCTTCAGTAAAACAAAGTATTATCGGTTTTCAAAAAGGTATTCATGAACTAGGTTTGAAACATGAACTCCAAGCTTACAAGATTGGTAATTTCCGTGTCGTGTACTAATAACTCGACTAGCAATTAGTACACGACTCTGAAGAAGTCTGCACATTGTAGACGAAATACGCGTATTTGTCAAGATAAGCAATAGAGGTAGTTGGAATTAAATAAAAATTACTAATTTTGAGAATTTTGAGAATTTTGAGAATTTTGAGAATTTTGAGAATTTTGAGAATTTTGAGAATTTTGAGAATTTTGAGAATTTTGAGAATTTTGAGAATTTTGAGAATTTTGAGAATTTTGAGAATTTTGAGAATTTTGAGAATTTTGAGAATTTTGAGAATTTTGAGAATTTTGAGAATTTTGAGAATTTTGAGAATTTTGAGAATTTTGAGAATTTTGAGAATTTTGAGAATTTTGAGAATTTTGAGAATTTTGAGAATTTTGAGAAAATTTTGAGAATTTTGAGAATTTTGAAAATTTTGAGAATTTTGAGAATTTTGAGAATTTTGAGAATTTTGAGAATTTTGAGAATTTTGAGAATTTTGAGAATTTTGAGAATTTTGAGAATTTTGTGAATTTTGAGAATTTTGAGAATTTTGAGAATTTTGAGAATTATAAGTATTCTTCAGGAGTTTGTAGGCATTTTTTCAGGAGTTTGTTCTGACATTTCATGCCCATGAATTTTTCTAAACTTTCTTGTGATGAAATTTTTGGAGGATTCCCTAAACTTGTGAAGTTGTGTGATTCTAAAGGATGTTTTGGAGTACAGCTGATAGAACTACACAATAACTATAAGGTACTTACTAAAGTAATTGTTTGATTAATTCCGGATTTGTTGGAGAAATTTAAGAAGAATATTTTGCATGAATTCCATAATCTCAGATATTTAATTATTAACTTTAAAAATTTCGCATGGGGTTTTTGTACAATTTTTTTTTCAAATTTTGTCTAGGATGTCTGCAAGGATTCTTACATATAGTTTTCCAGAAATTACTTTAATAATTATCTCAAGTATTTCCCTTGTGAAATGTTTCGAAGTTTCTCAAGAGATTGCTCCACAAATTTCGGCAGAATTTCCGAAAAACAATCTGAAAAAAACCCGAAATTCGGAACCGTTGGAGTACGGACACCATGGATGCAACCCTACGACCCTAGTATTACATCAAAGGGAAAGGAGGAGTTGATCAGCTAACATTAACATCACAAGTGAAATCTAAATTCAACAATTGTATGTACACACATAATAACTATGATTGATTGTTAGTTCCGTTCTGATTTTGTTCACCTATCCTTGAATTTTTAATATTCAAAACAAACACATCATGATTCATTATCGTGTCATTACTGGCCTGTCAGAAGGGCTTAAGTGCAATGATCGATTTCCTCCAAGAACCTGAATCCTTTTTGCTGTAGTGTGATGTGGGGAAACCGATAATTAGCCCTATTGAAAAGACCGTTTTTTATCGGAAAATCAAAACATATGTGTTTTGATGAGTATGTATCTGTTTTATTTTGTATTCAACTCAATATCAATTAAAAAAAATAAGGGCATTGGCATTCAGGCACCTGAAAGTTTTCATTGTGCCTTTTCAACACAAAGTTTGAAGTAAAGTTAAAAACAGATAAAAAAGATTTTTTAAGCAACAATTAAAGATAGGAACGAAACACAATGTGGCAACCCTGCATGCAGCATCAATCATAGTAACCCATGAGTCAGCAGACAAAATTTGACAGCTCTATCAGTCGAACTCTAATCGTGATCGTAAAAACAGTGAAGCAGAAGTGTGCGCGTTCAAAGAACGGCACCCCGCCGCGTCGAAAACGGACATCGTGCGGCACTTTGTGGACGCCGGATACGCCCGTTCCGGCATCTACAACATCTAGATACTATTAGACAACAATCAGAGCATTGAAAGAAAGCCCGGTTCCGGACGGCCGACGACCCTGAGCGACAAGAAGCTCCAAAGGATGTTGAAGAGGAAGACCAAGGGAAAAGTGGCTACATCGCTGCGTGCGCTTGGCCGGAAAGTCGGTTCAACCGGCCAAACAGTAAAAAAGTACCTGGCGAACATGAACATACATGTCAGGAAGCGGAAGTCGCTTCCACTGGTTTCGGAGCTGCAGACAATGGACGCAGCGGCAGCGGTTGAATAAGATGGTCAACTCGATTTTCCCAGCGAATCGCGACGTGGCGGTGGTGATGGACGACGAAATCAATCTTACCCTGGATGACAACGAATGGCAGGGCACTTCGTATTTTTCTTCCCCCACGAAGGAAGTGAGCTCCGAGGTGAAGTTCATTTCACACATCAAGTTCCCCAAGAAGGTGCTGCTGTGGCTGACAATCAACGAGAAGGGGATGTCAAAGCCGCTCTTCTTTCGCTCCGGACTGGCCGTGAACGGGGAAATATCATCAAGAAATACTGAGATCTGGCGTCGGCCCACTACTCTTAGCGATCGTTGGAGGAGATGGAGCGGCTGAATATCGATGTGGTACCCAAGTCAGCGAACCCGCCCATCGTCCCCCAGCTGCGTCCCATCGAGAATTTCTGGGCCAACCTGAAGCGTAAGATCCACTCCAACAGTTCTGTCGCGAAAACTGAGGAGGAATTGATAGATAAAACGAAGAAAGAACTCAAAACATGCATGTTTTCGTCCGCCATGGCGAATGTTCCGGTTAGCTGCTGGAAGGCCGCTCGCAAGAGCATAGAATTTTTTTGCAAGTAAGCTTAAATAATTACCTTCTATGGAAAAGCAATTATCTGTCTTAGCTTTTTTTATCACCATCCGAAAAAAGTCCATTTTTTTAATGCAAACGTTAGAACTTGTAGCCTTTTCATGGGTTTTATCACTCAAGCATGAAGACCATAAACTAAGTATAAATACGGTGAAAAAAAACACCCATATTGAATCGGTTAAAGAATATTCGGAACATTCGGGAACAATTGAAAGCAGTTTGAACAAACAAAGTTAAATATGTATATCTTGGATTTTGAAAATGAAGATGCTAAGGAATATTTAGAAGATTTTCTATATTTGGAGGATTCAAAGGGTTCGAAGGATTTGGATAATTGAAATTGAATGTTGTGAAGGATTTTGTTGATTTGGAGGAACTGGTGTATTTCTTTTCTTGGGATGGAGGGGGGGAGTAGGAATTTCAACGATTTTGGTAATTAGAGCCAGGTTATGAGGACTGAGAGGTATTATCAAGTTAATTTTAATTAGGTTGTCTTCCAAATTACTTAGGTATTTGTTGCATTAGAAACATTCAGCTATCAAGATTATTTGGGAGAATTGGAGATTTCGTTGATTTGAATGACTAAGCGGATTCACAAGGTTGTTAGGAATTAATGTGCTTAGAAAATTAGGAGAAGAAACCTAGATTTTTAAGAGGATTTGATCTGAGGGATGCGTTTGTGCGATTAAGAGGATTAAGGATAGTTGGAGGACTGCGTAGATTTGAAAGATTATGAGGATTCTCAAGGTTCATAGGATTTAAAGGATTTAGGAGATATAGTCTAGAAATAAGAGCTTTAAGATGATTTGGAAGATCTGGAGAATATGAAGTATCTTTAAGTTTTTGGGCATTTTGTGATTGTGGTGGATTTGTATAACTTTTTAAATTTTCGAAGAATTATGTGGATTTGATGAATTGAATAGATTCGATGGGTTTAAGAGGTCCAGTGTTGCTGGTAGATTAAGATTATTTGGAGAAATAAGATGATTGAGAATATTTCGAGGATTTTGAAGACTCGATGGATATGGAGGGTCTGGAGAATTTAGAGGATTTGAAGTATTCTAAGAACTTGTTGGATTTAAAGAAATTTTCGAGTTTGGAGGATTTAGCGTTTAAGAGGATTTGGAGAGTTTGGGGGATCAGGAGGATTTAGAGGGTTTAGGAGATGGAGAGAATAATTAAGAGTTATTGATGATATATATGGAGGAAATGAAGGTTTTGAAGGTTTTGGATCATTTTCAGATTGTGGAGAATTTGGAGTATTTAGAGTATTTAGAGAATTCAGTTAATATTGAGAATCCAGAAGATATGTAGATTTTGGTGGATTTGGATTGTTTTTTTTTTATTAATTTACTAGGATTTTCATGATTTGGTAAATTTGTAGGATTCCGCTAATTCGGATTTTCAGAAGTCTGAGTGTGACTGGTACATTAATTGTGATGATTGATTTGGAAAATTGAAATCTGAAGGATTTTATGAATTTGGTGGACTAGAAGAAAATTATATACATATATTTTCATTTCTTCTTTATTTTAGGGGCGGAGAGTGATTGAAGGAAGCAGGGAATTTGAAGGATTAAATGGATTTTCAAGGTTCATAGTATTTAAAGGGTTAAAGACATTGAGAAAAGAATTTAGCGCATTAAGTAGTTGAAATATCTGTAAAATATCGCAGTTTTTATGGGTTTGGATCCTTTGGACGATTGTGAAAGAATTGGAGGATGCGAATTTAGAAGATTTGAAAGATTTGGGAATTTAAGAATTTGAAAGATTTGTATGGTTTGGTTGATACTCCAGTTTTAGTTTTCTAGGAATTTTAGCCCTCCACTTAATAAAATTGAAAGTTAAAGATGATTTGTGTAATTGAGAGATTAAGAGGATTTCACGAATTGAGATGATTTGGGATATTTCTAAACTTTGGAGAACTTGATGAACATGGTGCATTTGGAATAATTGTTCTCTATGGTGAATTTAAGCGGTTGGTAGATTTAGAGTGCTATGAGGATATTATAATGGAAGATGAATTGAGTGATGATACACGATGCAAATGATTTAAATATTTCAAAGTTTAAAATATATCCAAAACTAATATTTGGATTCAGCGCCGGTGGTTTAGTGGTAAGTGCGGTTGTCTGCTAGCCTTGTCGGTCTGGTATCAATTCCAATCAGCGTCAGTGGGATTTTCTGAGGCAAAAAATCTCTGATCACGTCTTCCTTTGGAAGGGAAGTCAAGCCGTTGGCGCCGGATCATGTGTTGATGTCCAGGTCGTCTCCCTGGTGTGACGAACCAGTCACAGGGTTAAAGTCACGCAATAATAAGAAATAATAAGCAATAGTAAGCATAATACGAAAAATGTAATAACTGTGAATTTGAAAAAGTTGCGGAGTTTGGATTTCAAATTTTCGAAGAGTTCAGAGGTTTTAAACGATGTCGTTGAAATTTCTAAATTTGAAGAAAATCCTTATATCACATTTTCTATATGTTCAAATTTCAATGCATAAAATTTTCCATATTATCAAATTTTCATAAGTTTTAAATTTTTAAATTATAATATTTCCGGAGAATTTAAAGTAAATATTGAAAGAATTTCTAGAAAAATTTTTAAACTTGAAAGAATTTAAAATAAATACAAAAATTTCGAGAGAAATTCGAAGTAATGAATTTTGAGAATGTTTCGAGGGAATTGTTTCAATTATTTACAGGGATATTTGAAAGCATTTATAAGGAATGTGTATGAAATTTATATAAAAGCCTATTGAAAATATTTCAAGAGTTTTTGGCAATACTTGAAAAAGATTTTAAACATAATTTTTGAAGAATTTCGAGAGAACTTAAAAACAATTTTGTGAGAACGAATTATGAGAGAAAATTGAAAGAACGAATTTAAAGAAAATTCTTAAAGAATGTTTGAATTTTGTAGGAATTTATAATAAATTTTTTAGAGCATTATTAAAAAATTATTAGAAGTGAATTGCAAGAGATTTTTACACGAAGTTTTAAAGAAGTTTTAGAGAATTTCAACAGACTGTCGAGAAACATATTTAAATGTTTCAGAGAAATTTAACAAAATCCTAAGATAACTTTTGAAGAATTTTATGAAAATATAGAATGAACTTTGAGAGATTGATAAGGAAACTTTAAGAGTATTTTTATAGAATAGTGAGAAAATTTTGAAAGATAAAATTTCAATGAATTTTGAGAGATTTTTTCAATTATTTACGAAGAATATTTCTAAGATTTTAGGACTTCAGCATATATGAGGAATTGCGAGAATATTTTTTATAAGGTGGCTTTGAAAGATTTCAGTATTTTAAAATTTTAAAGTCATTCAGAGGTTGTCGACGATCTCAAAGATATAAATAATTAAAAATTTCACATTTTCCAGATATATTTTCAATTTTAATTTCAAAAATAATTAATTTAAATTATTAAATTATGAAATTTGAGGTAACGAGGTATCCATCAAAGTTGAAATTTGATGATTTGGAATATTTAAAAACTGCGGTGGATGGGTAAGGTTTGGGGATTTAAAAGGATTTAGAATTTTAGGATAATTCAGAGATTTTGAAAGATGTAAAGGATTCTAAAATTCCTAAATTTCAAGAAGTTCCTAATATCAGGTTTTCTATGTCTCAAATCTTCCAGAATACATTTTTTTTAATTTCTAATTTTCAAACTTTTAAATTTGATATGCATATAAAAATATAAATGTATATAAATATAATTCGATTGAGTGGCAAAATTTGAAAACAGATGAACAAATTTAAGGATTTTAACAATTCGAATTATTTGTAGTATTTTGTGGAGGGAGATGAAAAATTAAGATTGTTAGTAGATTTTCAAGAATTTATTGGGGAATGCAGAGAATTCAGGAAATTTACATAGATATTTTTATTTTTTTTTTGTCTTTATTATGGTGACTTTTAGCCTCGTGGGCTAGTTCGTCACCACAAAGTTAAGAAAGATGAGAACGTGTGTGTGTGTGTGTGTGTGTTTACAATCTAATTCCCACTGTCTGGCAGCGGTATTATGGATAGAATCTTCCTGCAACTGTTTCATATTTGCTGTTTACAGTTGCAAAAAGCTTAAATCCGGGGATTAGAAGGTGACAGCTCTACCGCGACTCCAATAGCCCATTTCAAGAACGCAAGCATTCCGAAGCTATCTTCGTACACGATAAGCCCCGCTCCAGTAGTGACATACTGAAACTTTCAATCAAGCGTATGTGCAATGCTTGATTGACGCGTATTTAATGATTCACAATATCATAGATGTTTAAAAAAAGTTAAGAAAGATGAGAACGTAACTCGAAATGATAAAAATATCTTGAAAATTAAAAAATAAATATATAACTATTCGTAATAAAAATAATTGATAAAAATTAATTAAAATTAATAAGAATATTTGATAAAAAATTCTGACAAATTTCATGATAAAAATTTGTCAAATATCGTTGTTCTAGATCAATGTTCTAGAACAAGGAGACAATTTGGACTTTGTGGAAATTTAAACATGAGAATAAGAATGAATTAAAAGTTTTGCATTGTTTAGTGAGAAAGGAAAATTTAGTTAATTCTGAGAATACTAAGACTGCAAAATGTTGAGTTGATAGACGTTGAGAATTGAGGGTTATTTAAGTTAATATTATCTAGCCATTGGATAAGACAAGAAAGATTTTAATACTATTCGAGGCATTTGGATTCGAATCTTTAAACAATTCTGAACGTTTTAAAACCATACAGATTTTTGCGCATTAAAAACGTGGAAATTGGGGAATTTGGTAATCTTTGTTATTTGAAAATATTGAAAATGAACATAGTGAGGAAACTCTTATAATTTGCTTGTAGATTGCGGATTACTTATGAATATTTAGCATTTGAACGAATTCTAACATAACAAAATTTAGTGCTTTAAGGAGAATCGGGAGTAAAACAATTGAAAGCCAGTCATTTGAAGTAGTCAGTGAATCTTAGGAATTTTGGATAAAAATACTCGCAACAAAGGAAGGTTGGTGTCTTGAAAAAAAAAGTTTTTAATTGCGGCACTTTGCTTAAGACAACGATTTTCTATCTCCACTTGGATCAATTGAGTTTTGGTGCGATGAAGCACAAAATGGCGGCCAAAAGAAATGTCACAAAATGAGGCCAAAAAAATGTCACGAATGAGATCTTAAAATTCGAAATTTTCTATTTGAAGAACTTTGGATTGGGATGACTTGATATTAAGGATGAAAAATTGTCAAAGTTATGTTTAGAGCTTTAACAGTTTCTAAGTTATAGAATGCTCAAACTTCAAATTGAATTATGGAGAGTGTGAGCTGTTTAGTGGAATACCTGTAACTAGAAAATAAGAAGAATGATTAGTAATTTCCATTTAATTCCAACTACTTTATTGCTTATCTTGACAGATACGGTATTTCGTCTACAGGCAGACTTTTAGTGTCGTGTACTAATACTCGACTGAGTCGAGTATTAGTACACGACACTGAAGAAGTCTGCACATTGTAGACGAAATACGCGTATCTGTCAAGATAAGCAATAAAGGTAGTTGGAATTAAATGGAAATTACTAATCATTCTTCTTATTTTCTAGTTTCAAATTGAAGTTCATACTATGCACAGTTATTATAATCACACATTTAAATTTTTATGAACTACATATTAAGAACATGCATTAAGAAATTGTAGAATCAATATTTGGAGTTAGTTAAACCTAATTAGTTCATGTTGAAATCTGGTTTATTTAAACGATTAATTATGTTTAAGGACCGACCTTGAAGAGGATGTAACTATAGAACAAAACTTCTATATTGTATAATGGACAAAACAAAACTTCTATAATTATATAATGGAGAGCTCCTTTACACTTCAAATCAGTATTTTATGAGCAAGGAATGTTCTTGAATTTCTTAGGTGTAAAGTACATTATGGTCTACTAACATTGAACTAAGAGCATTTTGGCATATGATCTTAAGGGCTGTTTGGAGCATTAGTATTTTGATCAAAAATTTGTATTCTTTTTTCACTTTTTTGAAGAATTTAAAATAAACGCATCTCAAAATTGTGAGGATTCTTATTGGAAAAAAAATGAAAGAAACTTCAATAAAGTGCATTATACAGAGCACAACTTTTTTTTCCGTCAAGATTACGAACGCTAGAGCTGCAATTCGAAAAACGAGAAAACGAGTAAACGAATTATTTTCTTATCTACCGATTTTACCATTCATACTGTGGCATGCTGGCTTCCATTACCTTCGTCTCCTCTAACTCACAATCCTCCAATCATTTTTTTTCAATCTTCTATCTACCAGGAAATCGCGACAGACGTCGAGTCGGAAGGTCTGCTCCAGGAAGAAGCCAGCATCATACATCACGTGCTAACGCAATTATCTCGATACCAAGTGAGTATCAGACTGCACTTCATCCATGAAAGAAACTCAGTTCAAACCGGCGTTTTCAATGTTGCTGATTCGTTTTTTTTTCTTTTGCTGCCCCACAGGAAGATCGACAGATGAACGCGAGTCAAAAGTGGAAATTGCCGCCCAACGGACAACCCATTTGCCTATTCAGTGGAAACACTCACTCAAAGACTGTAATACGACCGGATGATGACAGTGAGTACATTTTCTTTTTTTGCTATTGAATTGAAATAATCACCCTGCAATTTAAAGGGTAGCGCTCTTGACGTTTAATAAAATCATGTTGAAATGCACCGTTATCAAATGACCTTTGTAGAATATTATCCTGAAAACTGCCTATTACTTCTATCGGCTTCTTATCTTCCCATGAGTTAGCTCAATAAAAACCATCAAAGCAATCAATGCTTTCAGTGTGACAGGAACCATGTCGACCAAAGGTTCACTTTTGCACTGTTCCATAACCATCGTATTGATCCTGGTCATGGGCAAATCGGCGCATTCCGAACTATCACTGGTGGAATTCATCATTCAAACAAAATCCTGGTTCTGTCCAAACTCAAGCAAAACGGTTCTGATTGTAGATAAATCAGAATGTTGCAATTCGTTGAAAAATCAGCTTCTTTCGAGTTTGCACGCACCGCTACTTCTCATAACCAGCAGGAGTATTCTCGATCGAGTGATATTAGACGTACAATGTGGAATATTTATCGCCTTGGATAGCTTCATGGTAATTTCGTGAACTGATACTCCCAGGTCA
This sequence comes from Aedes koreicus, assembly GCA_024533555.2. Taxonomy (NCBI): domain Eukaryota; kingdom Metazoa; phylum Arthropoda; class Insecta; order Diptera; family Culicidae; genus Aedes; species Aedes koreicus. The sequence continues at coordinate 8,896 of JAHHFK020003224.1, read as the reverse complement.
TCTTCAAAACTTCCTCAAATTTCAGAACTCGTACGATATATTCTCTCGAATCAAATCAATCATTGTTACGACCGAACAGGAATTCAACGCAAAACTAACAAACAAAACTACAGTAACTGAACTCCGCTACAACGCCGTACTCGTTATACACACAAACGTAACGGTCCGATCTTTATTCGTTCGCTTCCCGGATGATGAGCTCATGATCAACCAGACGACAGACGATGTCTCCCGTGCCAGCCTACAGGATTTGCACCGGTTGACCTTGGTTTTCTTCTATCGTCCTGATCTCGAGCAAGCTTCCATGGACGAGTATTGGAGAACGATCGCTCATCGTCATAACTCGTCAGACGATGAAATTTTGGGGTTTGAGCTATTTTCAGTTATGGCCGACATCGTGGGAGGATTCATCAGTATGCATCGCGTGGTCTATGCCGACTGTTTCATCGTTCCTGTCGATCGTCAACGTCCGCTCGGTTATCTTCTCATCGATCCTTTCGATTTGCCAACCTGGATCAGCATACTGATCACTGTGCTGCTAGTTCTACTCATACTTTGGATCATTCAGCCTAAGCCGTTCAATGTCTCACGAGCTACCCTGGAACTCGTTCAAATCATCATCAACTCTCCTCACGAGAGAACTCGCCCTGGCATGCATCGACTCGTCCTCACCATCTTCATCGCTGGCACTTTTATCCTCACTGCCTCGTACCAATCATTGATAACAGCCGCCATCTCCGAACCCAGCTTCTACCCACCACTCGACAATTTGGCCCGAATCAATAGCACGTGTAATCCGATGGTGAAACTTCATCCGAAGAATTCGAATTACCACTTTCTACACGAAGCTCGTGAAGACGGGGATCACCAGTTCCATATGTGGAAATGCTTCTACGCAAGTTGCGCATTCTTCAGGTCCATTTATAGAATCTTCGACGATCCTGAGAAAGTCGCATCCATCTTCCGTAGTGCACCGTGTCGGAAATCTCGCCTGGAAACGCTCCCAGTCCCGACCGTGAGTACCATCCTCACTGTGCACCATCGATCGTTGGAGAAACTTATGCAGTTCTACGCGACGGCATTCGCCCAGGGTGGATTGTATCATTTTACCGATGATAAGATGGACCGAAGGGTGACCCAAGAGGGCAAGAGTGGCGGCGCAAAGACATTCACGATCGAAGATCTGAGTCTGGTGTGGAAGATAACGTCATACGGTTGGGGCGGCGGTGCTGCCGTATTTGTTGGGGAATTGGTGCATTATCAGTTGATGCGATGCTGCAAATTTGTACGCCGTTGGGTTGTGAACCGAGTTTAAATATTTGATCATTGAGTCTGTACCATTTTTTTGTAAGTGAGTTCTCTCTTCGTGTAATTTCCACTATACCAAAAATGGTAGCTTCGTGGTCGCCGCAATCCACGAAGGTCAACAACGGCCACTGCTCTACTTTCTAATCTATCAATATAGCATTGTATGTAATCAAATAGACTTCACCCCATTCACATTCGGATTTTAGCAAAAAATCAATAGTTAGATATTCCTTGTAGTTCGGATTCGAAGCTTCGACTGTCGGAGTTTGTTTGTACAATTTCAGCAATCTTATAGATCCAGTGACGAATTTACAAACATCTCTCACTCAATATCTGAATTCCCGCGACATCTAAATCATTCAAAATAACACACAATAATCTGGGTGAATTTTGAGTGTTGAAGCTTTGAAAAGGCTTTCGAAAACTTTGATAATTTTGATGAAATAGGTGATAGTTTTGATGATTTTGATAATTTTAAACCTTTGAAGACTTCTGATATTTTTTAGGGTTAAGAGAATTTTGTGAGATTTGAAAACTGCAAATTTTGACACATAGCTGAACAATGCTAGAATTAGAACCTAATGCATTGTTCAGTTTGAAATGTGTCAAAATTTGCAGTTTTCAAATCTCACAAAATTCTCTTAACCCTAAAAAATATCAGAAGTCTTCAAAGGTTCAGAGTTCAGAGATTCTCTTAGTCAACTTTCTCTTTCGTTGATAGTTTGTCTGTTAAACGATTTGCTGGTGGTTTTGACGTATTGGACCCTTAATTACACTTTATATTACCGTACTGTGTGTTGAAAATACTTGAACATGATTATACTTAGCCGTAGGAATGCAAAGAGAAAGTCGACGAAAAGATTCTCTAATGCATTGTTCAGCTTGATTTGAAACATTTGGAAATTTCAGGAGTTCGACAATTTTGATGGTTTAAAAAATATAAAAAAAAATTGAACGATATTCATTATTTTGGGAATCTTGGAATTGTTAAGGACTTTGAGACGTTTCAAAATAGCGTAAGTTTCAGGAATACAAAGAATTCTAAAAAAACACAAAATTTTGAAAAAATTCTAAATTTTTCAGTTTTAAAATGTTTGTTTAAGTTTTCAAAATTTTGAATAGAATACAAAAGTTCTAATCGGAATCTTGAGAATTTGAAAACAAAAAAAGAAAATTGTATTTAACTTGTGTTCCAATTTTTCGTCTACAGAATTATTAGATTTTTAGTTTTGTTTTAGATCTCTTGTTAAAATTTTTGAATACCCCCCAAGTAATCTTAAAAAGAATTCAAACAAATCAAACATTTTTAAAATTCTGCAAGTTAAATGAACATTCTTAATATTCATGAATTCTTCTGGACTTAATAGCAAATTTCCGGAGAACTTTGACTTTATAAAGAACCCAAAAATAAATTCAACAGAAAAGACAAAAAATTCAAAAAAAGTTTTTGAGTGAATTTTGCCCATATTTTTGGAGAATTTTGAAATAACTTTTGGAGAATTGCTGGAAAATTTTAGAGAATTTTTCCTGAGATTTTTGCGAAAATTTTTAACGATTTTTTCTAGAAATTCTGAGGGAATTTCGAATGTATTTCCAGAGACATTATGGAGAATTTTGAGAGGTGTTAAAAGAATTATATCAAAGTTCACTCAAAGCTATATAACAACGCTTTCAAAGGTGTCTTAAGAGTTTTGAAAAAGTTTTAATTTTGAAAGAATTTCAAGAGATTTATGCGAGAAATTTTACGATTTTTTGAAAGAATCTTGAGAAAATTTTAAGAGAATTTTGAGAGCACTTTGAGAGAATTTTAAGATAATTTTGAGAGTATTTTCATTTAATAATAAAAATTTCAACAATTTTCCGATTTATGTAACTTTGAGTAATTTTGAATAAATTTATAAGAGACTAGCTGAACCCGGTGCGTGCGCTGCTACGCTTGCAACTAAATAAAGGAAAATTTAATATAACTGGCACGTTTATGGGTTTTTTTTCGAAATGAGTTTTTTTTCTTGAATAATTAGGGGTTCAAACTTCTATCAAAACATGCTTCGTACCCGAGAAATACACGTTTTGTGTTTAAGTAACCTGGATAATTCTCATTTTTGGTTGAAATTTGTGTTTCATTTGTATGGGAGCCCTCCTTCCAGAGGGGGGTGGTTTCTCAAACCACCATACAATCATTGACTTCAAAACCCACCACATGCCAAATTTGGTTCCATTTGCTTGATTTGTTCTCGAACCATCACATTGGGCTCATCGATTATAATAAAAATTTGAGTTTCATTTGTTTGAAGCCCCTCCCCTCCTTCAGAGAGGGCAGGGGTCTTGAACTACTATAGAAACATTCTTGCCTTCAAAACCCCCCACATGCCAAATTTGATTCAATTTGCTTGATTAGTTCTTGGGTTATGATGAAATTTGAGTCTCATTTGTATGAGAGCGCCCCTTCCTGAGAGAGAAGGGGTGTCAAACAATCATAAAAACCATTCCCAGCCCCAAAACCCCTTGATATAAATTTTCACGTTGGTCGGTTCAGAAATTTCCGAGTCTATAACGGTCTGACAGGCAGACAGACAGACAGACAGACAGAAATTCATTTTTATGTATATAGAAATCTAGCCTCCAAAAAAACCCCATATGCTAAAAGTGGTTTCATTTACTTGATTAGTTCTCGAGTTGTGCAGAAATTTGCTTTTTATTTGTATGGGAGCCCCCCCCCCCCTTCAAAATGGGGGGGGGTTTTGAAACTGCCGAGAAAAATTTCTTGCCTCCAAAAAACACAAAATGCCAAATGCAAAATTTGGTTTCATTTGCTTCATTGGCTCTCGAGTTAAGCTAAAAATAATGTTTGTTTATTTTTATGGGAGTCTCCCTTCCAGAAGGCGTAGAGGTCTCAAACCACATTAGAAACATTTATTTCTCTCAAAAACCTCCACATGCCAAATTTTGTTCTATTTGCTTTAATTTTCATCGAGTTATGCAGAAATTCGTGTTTCATTTGTATGAGAGACCCCTCTTTCAGTGAGCGGAGGAGTCTCAAACCACAATAGAATCATTTTTTGCCTTCGAAAACCCCCACCTGCCAAATGTGGTTCCATTTACTTGATTAGTTCTCGAGTTATGCAGAAATTTGTGTTGGATTTGTTTGTAGACTCCCCTCCCTCCCCCTTCCAGATGGCGTAGGTGTCTCAAACTTCCATAGAAACATTTCTCTCCTCAGAAAACCTCCACATGCCAAATTTGGTTCCATATGCTTGATTAGTTCTCGAGTTATGCACAAATTTGTGTTTCATTAGTATGAGAGCCCCCCCTTACAGCGGGTGGAGGGGTCTTAAGTTACCTTAGAAACATTTCTTGCCTTCAAAAACCTCTACATGCCAAATTTGGTTCCATTTACTTGATTAATTCTCGAGTTATGCAGAAACTTGTGTTTCATTTGTATGGGAGCCTCCCTTTATAGAGAGGGGAGGGGTCTCAAACTACCATAAAAACATTTCTTGCTTTCAAAAACTTCCGCATGCTAAATTTGGGTTTCTTTGCTAGATCAGCTCTCGAGTTATACAGAAATATGTATTTCATTTGTATGAGAGCCTCCCTTTCTAGAGAGGGGAGGGGTCTCTAGCTACCATGAAAACCTTCTTTGCTTTCAAAAACTTACACTTGCTACATTTGGTTTCTTTTGCTTGATTAGTTCTCGAGTTGTGTAGAAATATGTGTTTCATTTGTATGGGAGCCCCCCTTTCAGAATAGGGAGGGGTCTCTTACTGTTTTAAGAACCTTCCCCGGCCCCAAAAACCCATGCATACAAATTTTCACTCTGATCGGTTCAGTAGTCTCCGCGCCTATTAGGCACAGACAGACAGACAGACAGACAGAAATCCATTTTTATATATATAGATAGATTTGATTAGTTTTGAGCAGAGACCGAAATTTTCCCCTACTTGAGAAGATAAACGTCCGGTTTCACCCGCTTGGAGAAACAGATGAGAATGTGAGAAGCGAGAGACTACTATACGCTCTCAGCAGTTTTCGCGAGAAAAGCAATGGAGATTTATAATTTTCGGAGAGCATGAGTAGCTGATAAATTGTTCCTTTTTCAGTGAATTCTAGATGCCGATAATTATTTTTCACTTACTTTTTGACACCTGAAAATGCACCAGTCTTCATTTATCATTTATGGTCCATGCACCAGCTTTTCATTGATGGTCCATGGTGTAAATTTTGATACGCTGCTCTTCTTGCTTGGACGTCATTTTGACAACTGAAGAGTGAATTCCAAAATCAAAATAGGAGCAACATTCTACACACACACACCTTCAAAATGAGGGGTGTTCAGGTTTTTTAAATGCAAAATTGAAAGAAATACGTCAAGTTGATATTGACCAAATTTTGACCGTATCGCCCTTTAATCTGAAGAACCTGATCCAAAAAGTAGAAAACAGGAGGAAGAATGGTAAATTTGGCAAAAATATCGTCGTAAAAAATGTAACGTAAGGGGGGCTGAAGGTGCCAACTTTTTTTGAAACGCTGTTGTGGCTTTATTTGTGGAGTGACCGCAAAAATGTAAATATGCCGTGAAAATATGAAGCCTTGACGACAACTTCATGTTTCATGTCGTCAGCATAGGGTGCGGAGCCAACTCAGCAGTGGGTTCAGTCAGATGGCTGTGACACCTAGGGCTGATTACTGGTAAATTTGATGTTGCTTTTCTATTTTAGTTCTCAAGTCACATTGAAATAATTTAACGTCCCAACGTGCTTATAAATAAGTAAAAATAGTAAACAAAGAAAGCTATGTCAAAGCTATGTGACCCGTTTAACTGGTTCTGGAAGCTCACGAACTGCATTACCGAACTGGTTACCAAAATAACCGAAATCAGGCAAATTCGGTAATAGAATTCGTGTGTTTTCAAAATCAAAGAAAAACTGATCCAATTGACATAGATTTCTTAGTTTATCATTTTTACTCATCTATGAGCAGTGGCGTAGCGTGGTCGGGCTAGGTGGCAGTTCACCCCGGTTATTATCCAGACATTTGAGTAACTGAATGCTTATTCACTTTTATTAGTTGGTCTAAGCTTATTAACTTTGCCCGCTCCATGGACATATTCAACTGAATTTGTTTAATTTTGTTACCAATTTAGCGAATAATGAAAACAGCACATGTTGGACATTAACAAGTTAGTAAATGTGAAATTGACATGGTTTCCTTTGTCAATGACTCTTGGATTTAATGACTGACCATAGCTGCTCTGTCAATATCTTCATGCATGGTCGAAAATTAGTAACATCGACATGTTTCGGGTAAAAGTCTGTACTTGTTTCCTCCTGAAGGATTCCCTCGGAATTTCCGGGTTGTCTCGGAATGGTCAATACAGGCATTCGTCCATTTAATGACTAGAAATAGATTGTTTCCAAAAAGTCATGAAGTTTGATCCGTCGAATGGAATAAAATCATCCCCCGGGCCATCTGGATTGTCCCAGAATGGCGAATATGGTCATTGATCCATTTCAAGGCTGAACGTATTTTTTTTTCCTCTGTTCGGGACATAAACCACTGCGACCAGTAATTTGATCTATTGTAGTATAGTGAGACTGATACTACTCATGAAAAATCATGATGTCGTCGAAAGGCATGTTTCGGCAAAAATCTATATTATCCAAGTCCTAAACGATTCCTTCGGGGCATCTGGATTGTCTCCGAATGGTCAATATAGTGATTGGGCCTTTTTTAGGCTAGAAGTAGACTACTCAACATAAATAATAAGGTTTGAATCGTCGAAAGGCATGTTTCGGTGGAAATCCACATTTGTCTCCTCCTGAAGGGTTCCTTCATAGTATCCGGATTGTCTCAAAATGGCGAATATGTCTCAAAATGGCGAATCGGTCCATTTCAAGGCTAGAAGTAGACTATTCGTGAAAAATCATGAAGTTTGAACCGATGAAAGGCATGATTCGGTGAAATACCGTATTTGTCCACTCCTAAAGGGTTCCTCCGGGGCATTCGGATTGTCCCAGAATGACCAATATAGTCATTGGTCAATTTCACGGCTAGAAGTAGACTATTCATGAAAAATCATGAGGTTTGAGCCGTCGAAAAGCATGTTCCGATGAAAATTTGTATCTGTCGCCGCCTCACGGATCATGGCAAAACATGCCCTCAAACCGGGTCAAAAATGGCCGTACTCATCAGAAACTGAAAATTAGGACTCTAAAGAGCAGCTTGACTGCAAAGACTTTAATATATGCTCATATGTTGTTTCCACAATGTGCGTTTGAAATCCGGGTCAATATGACCCGAAACGCCTTATTCGTAACTTTTTTTTAACAGCCCTTCAGAAATGTCAAAAAAACTTTCAATGAAAAATTAACATTCCGGATTATATTTTAAATGATTTTATAACATACTATTTCTCTTGTTTTTTAAATCTTGTCTCTTCAAATTTGCACTCAAAGCAGAACGACAGTGAATATTCGGATAGATTTAAGTTAAAAATGTTCGCTTGATCTTCTGCGTTTATAAAACGAGTAATCGGTTTCACGTTTCAGTGACCAGCAGTAGTTAGCTATCATCCTAACTTGGTTATTTCCTGTAAACCTTTTTTCAATCCTTGATACTTCTTGGTGGAATCGTTCACCTTGTTCGTCGCTGAATTGACCGAGATTGTCTGGGGAAAAATCCAAATGAGAATGCAAAAAATGAATTTTTATTGACATGTTGCATCCCATCTCTCCATAGGCTTCCAAAAACTCATGGACCACCTCAACGTAATTCGAGCTTCTGACGTTTCCAAGAAAGTTTTGGCACAAAGAAATAAAACCAAGCCATGCTCTTTTCTCTACTTGGTTCAATTTCTTTACAAAGTCCTTATCAGTCATAAGCTTATGAATCTGCGGTCCAACGAAAATGCCTGTAATTCATAATAATCAGAACATTAAAATACATTGGGATGATTTTTTTTCTTCCAAGAATGTGTTGTGTTGTGAAATTTTTATAAGTACCTTCTTTAATCTTAGCGTCACTTAATTTGGAGAATACAAATTTCAGGTGTAGAAAATCCTCGCTGTTCTTGTCGAGTCGTTTAACAAACTATTTCATGTATCCCAATTCCAAGTGTAATGGTGGCAAAAATAATATCATCAGTCTTCACTAATGGAATGTTAAGGACATTCCAGGCCTATTTGCCTAGTTGTTACACTTGTAATGATTTTTTGCCCGGCTGTCCCATTCACAAAAATAACCCAAGCACCCAGGATATTTAGTGTAGCCTCCCTGCATTCCAAGCAAAATTGTCAGGACTTTGAGGTCCGAGTCAATCTGCCAGCGAAATTTATTGTAATTTATCAATCTTAGAATTTTTTCCATCGTTTGATACGTCTCTTTTCATATCAGTAGCGTATGCTACTGGAACTGATGGCAATTCATTTTTGTTGTGCAGCAATACTGCTTTCAGACCTATGATGATAGTAATTTGAAAACGAATTTCAAAATTTTACTCCAACTTCGTTTTCATAAACTCGTAACTCATTGAATACTCACTTTTGCAACAACCAGTCCAGAAATAATCGCCAATCTTGTGGACAGTGCT